>JAJJWW010009284.1:0-23134 GCA_023531295.1 Papaver armeniacum | reverse complement strand
AAAGATTAAGCCATGGCATGAACACCAATCAGAAACCATGGTCAATAACCATGAGGTTTGTCGATGGTACTTGCTACTGACAACTTATAGTGAAATTTGGAGCGAATACGCAACAAACCCTCACTCCTCTGAATGACTACTTATTAGAGATAAGTATCGACGCCGGTTTCGTCTGGTTCGATGATTCATGATAACCCAATGATTCACCAAGATTTGCCTTCGCGCCACACGATCACTGGGCGCCTCTGCCCATCGAATCTTAGAAAGGTGGTGAGATAGCGGTTTACCATATGGTGGTGTGAGACGCATGAGAATGGTAGTTCATCCCAGAGGGAGCTCAGAGAATCAAAGCACCACATCTAAGGAATACAATAGCAAATTAACGAACCAATGGGAGGTAGGTGATGACACACATACTGTGGCTTTAGTCCAGTAATTGGAATGAGTACAATCTAAACTTTATCTAGATCCATTGAGGCAGCCCAAAGTTGTAGCCACAGAACTCTAAACAATAGCTGTATATTTGTTGTTATGTTTGAAAGCCTGAGTTGACTTCTTGCCAATGCCCACCTACTTTTTTGAAATCATCGCTCTGCCCTTTTCCACCGCGACATGCGTTCCCGCCTTGAATCAATGTCGTGGTAATTCGCGACAAGGCTTGAAGGAAAATTCAGAGTGCCTGGCATAAATTGTTTCGACATAATAAGATTTTGTGGGATAATATTTTAGGATTTCATCCATTGCGCTATCTTCGGATCGAGTAATGATTAACAGGATGAAATGGGCATCGATTAAAAATAGAAAGAAATTCTTGGATTATAGATTTGAAGAATCATGAAAGCATTTGGTTAAGACAAGCCAATGAACAGAACGTTTGGGGCCCTAAGACCATCAGACAATTTCATTCTAGTCTCAACTGAGGAACTATGCCAATTGTGGATCGCTGAGGTTGTTTTTAGGACTCACGCAAGACTTATGAGAAATCAAAGTTGGGTTTGGAGTATATTCGCGTTAACAAATCCAGCGAATGACTGGGGTGGGCACCACCAGATATGAGCCCTGCCGATTCTGACTCAACACTGGGGAATGCTCGTATAACCGGGATGCAGATCGATGAATTTGGCCTTCCGACTCCCATGGCGTGGTGCATGTCACTCTGGCTGGTGGAGCCAATTTGTCCGGTTGTTCGCAACGAACGAGACCACCGCGATCCAGCTGCAAGCAGGACTCTCCGGCCAGCTTGAGGCACTAGCATTGCTAGGCCACTGAAGTTTGATGGGCACACAGGTCCGATGCCTAGAGGCTAACGACGCCGCTTACACCGATGTATTCAACGATACATAGCCTCACCATACAGTCCCAAAGAATAATCAGAAAAGTTCATCGCGAGGATAAGATCATTGCAATTGTTGGTCTTAACCAGGAATTCTTAGTGTTGCTGGCGTCATCAAATTTCTGCCATTATTTCACAGCTCCCCGCCAGGCGACACCTCGCTGGGCTGCCCGCAAATTGACTGAATGGTCCAGCAGCGGTTCGATCGCTTACGACGTAAGGCTCCGCCATGATTTTTTACGAAGTCCACCAACCTTATCATTTGTAGGAAGGTGAGCGCCAGCCATGGTCAGAACTGCTGAAGATCGCTGTCGAAACTGCTCAAATAACGACCGCAACACGTGGAATCCGTCCGCGGAAGATGGCGATAGATCCTTGCTCCACCCCGCTGTCGGGAGTTGGCTAATGCCTCTCTTCGCGTTTCAAAATCTTAACTCGCAAAAGCGGTAAGCCAGAAAAAACAATGATAACATGCCTTCTTCTTTATCCGCCTGCGGGAGAAATGCAATGCAGAGGTGTCACAACCAACTCCGGGAACGACTTCGCAGAACGATGCATTCCCGTGGGCTCGTGATCGGCGAAGAACGTAGTTGTAATGCATACTACGCGAAATTGCAATCCGGAACCATCGAAGCTTGGAACGCAAGTTGCGCCTGGGTTTCTGGCGAGGCACGCTTTGCCTCAAGGCCACGCATCGAAATCTCCTCCAACTCTTTACAGTCTTATGCCTGCGATATTGGTATCAAAGAATGGGGAGGATGGTCAATTTCCTTGCTTCAAAGTGCGCTTGTCAAACATGTGCTCCGGAGGCCAGCCACGATTCGTGGTGGTCACATCACTCCTTCTTTTCATTTGATCCTGTTTACTGAAGTATCGGGAAGGACCATATGAACTCATCGCGCCGCAATACTCACTCCACTGCTGACTGTTGGAAGCTGGACCAATGCCGGTTTGGGCATATCAATAATAGAGGAAGAAACCGGTATGATCTCTTAGTAACGCTGTGGCTTAACCTAGAACAACAAAGCGAGAATCCTGACGTGGTCGCTGTCCAATTGAACCAGGCCGCTCAAATGACTTTGACTTCGCCTGGGTCCCTGAAAGGGGCTGAGAGGGTGGAGCCCATTGTGGCTGGACCTCACATCACTGAGGCAACATTATTAGTCATTGTTTGGGAATGAACAAAAAAAGCAGAAATCTCATCTGCTAACATCAATGAGAATCACACAGTCATACTCACAGGGAAACATTGGTGACTCACAGTAGCCAAAGAGGCTTGAAACACGGAGGCGCTTAGATGGGGCTGCTGGCGCTCCGGTCGACGCGAACGGCATGGATTTCGTCCATCGACTGGTGCTGACCGGGACGCGGATCGCGCGGCCCAAGTTCCCGGGTCAGAGTCATGCCTCCGCTGGTACGCCGCCGCCGATCGGGCGGCGGCAGATACCAACAGCGCGTCTTCCTGCAACAGCTGCGTTCCCGCCGGCCCGTGGTTCTATCTCATCACTTGAAACAGACCACACCTGCTGAGTCCGAGATAGCAAGAGTCCACTGCTAGTAAAACCCGGTATAAGTACAGCTTACCCATGATCCTCAGGTTGCAACAAATGGACTACCTGATCTTCCCGTGAAGGGTCTGAGGAGAGCACACCTGCTCTGGACCAAGATGGTGAACTACGTCACAACGCTTCTGTGAAACTCGTGAGTTCGCAGCCGATACCGGACGCAAATCGTCATCCGACTTGGGGGATAGCTGAAGACTGACTGAACTGCCTAAGAATTGTTCCTCCGGGTTTCTCAGATAGCCGGAGCTGTGCTAGTCTCACTGCAAAGCTAATGATTAGAGGCAGACGGTAACGCCCGGACCCCATTCTCAAACTTTAAATAGGATCAAGCGGCCATGCTCCATCAGGCCGCCACACTTAATCAGAGCCTGGTGTGGCTCATTTTTTGAATAAGTAATCAAGGAGGTGGATTCAACTGGCTTCAAGATGCAGCCCAACTCCATAACCAGAACCCCAGCAAACAGTGCTAACATCACTTGGGGACAGTGTGATTCCCGTGGCTGCAAAGTCAACCGCGAAGGAGTGTGTAACACCACCTCGGCCAATCAACTAGCCCTGAAAATGGATACTGGCCACACCCACACCCGGCCGTCTGGGCAATCAGTCTCCATAGAGAGGAGGCGCCATGCATGGCAAACTAGCCGAGGCTGGCAGAGCCTCCAGCTGCAGATCTTGGGTGTGTATGCATTCACGAGAACCAAGGTCGGAAGAGGAAAGGTCCTGGCGCTAATCGGCACTTGCACATGGGTTAGTCGATCCTAAGAGATCGGTTCACGAGATGCAACACGCGAATCTCCAAAGGGAATCGGGTTAGTACCTTAATGACGGGCTGCTTTTGACGCAACGCAGAGTCTGGACGCCGCATGGGCCCCTGGAAAGAGCGACATTTTTTCTCAGCTTAACTGCCTGCCCACCCCGGGTTCCGCTCAGCCGAGTAGAGATTCGGCCGCTGGGAGCACCGCACGCCGCGTGGTGAACCGGGGCAGGCTTCCGCATGTCTCCTTGAAAACCGGAGGACCGAAAGACCAATGGTCAGATTTTTTCCATAAATCAGACGTACCTACATAATGTTGAATTTAGTTGACGAACATGGGCGGCGGGGTCGGCAAATGATCCAGAACTCGAAAAAGCGATTACTTGAGGTTGGCACGAGGTCCCGTTCCGAACCGCTGCTGCTGCGAACTGCTGAAATGCCAGCGCGCGGGAGCTGCCGTTCGCGGCGCTGGCCGGGATCGATTGGGCATGTGTGTGGTAACGCTCATGGCCTTCGCGCTAATAACAATTTAACCGTACTGACAAGGGAACCAATCGCTAATTGCAAAGCCAGTTATTTATTGGTCCGCTGATGCTAACGAATGTGATTTCGGTCGGCTCAATGTCAAAGTGGAAGAAATCAACCAAGCTGCGAAACGCGAGTAACTATGACTCTCTGGAGTAGCCAAATGCCTGCCATCTAACAGTAATGCACATTCGATTAACGAGATTCTGACCATTCCTGTCTACTATCCATGAAACCATGTACCTAAGTGAAATGGCCATGTAATCAAAAGAAGACCATGAGCTGACTCAGTCCTGATTTTCGAAATGACTTGAGAGTGTGTGTAGATAAACAAGCCGCTTATGCCAAGGTGAAATATCACATTTTAATTTATTTTACTTATCTTATATGGAATGGGTAATTTTTCCTTAGATCCAAGGCTAGCTTGCTGCGTCGATCCTAAAGTAAGACACGTCAGTGAGTTACTGCTGACATCCGGCGAAAAGATAATGCAGTGGGTCTCAAGATGGTTCAGAACGAGAATAAATCTCGGGGGAAAACAAAAAGGCAAGTCGCTGATTCTACTTCGTGATATTACTTCTGAACTGTGAGCGTGGCCTATCGATCCTTGATCTTCGGAATTGAAGCCAGAGGTGTCAGAAAAGTACCACAGGATAACTGGGCGAAAGGGCCAAGTTGTCAGCAGCTGGCTGCTTTTGATCCTTCGGCTGCCTGGCCTATCATCAGCGCTGGACTCTGGCAGCTGGATTGTTCGCACCCATCAATAGGGAAACGTGAGCTGGAAGACCGCCGAGACAAAGGTTTTTACCCTATCGATGATAAAGTGTCACATAGTAATTCAACGTAAGAATGAGAACCGATCTGACAATGGTCATCGCAGCTGGTTGAAAAGCCAGCATGGTTAATGCAGATTAAAGGCACTCAACGCCAAGTCAATTCAGCAAAAGAAGCGCACGCGCTCGCCGCCTGATTGGCTTATCAGAGGGGACTCTCGGCCTGGCAGGCATGCGGTTGGAAGTGAGCCCTGCAGCGGGATTTACGGGCTAGTGCGGCCGCCTGGCGCATTTATTACCACCAAAAGGGAACTTGGTATCACTTAAATACGCGACGGGTATTGTAGTGCGCAGGCTTCGCTGCCATCCAATCGATCGCTCCAGCCGATTACTGATCGCTCCTCTCTCCAACCCTTTCACATAAAATAACTAATACTTCTGAAGAATAAACAAAGTTCCTTACGCCAAAATAATCAGTTAACGCATTAAGGGGAAGTCGAGGGTCGGAGTCAGAACGACGCCTGATATACATGTGAAACTCCTGCACGCCAACTGGCGCTGAAGACGCAAGACCAGAGAGTGTCGCCAAACAGTATTTTTGTGATCCTATACTTGTAAAAGCGGTGATTTACAGAAAGTTCAAAAAAAGTGCACGACAAATTGTCCTGAAACGTATGCTCGAAGACTTACATGACCGGAGAGGTCGCCAAAACCACAAGGATAAACCGATTATAGTTGGATTCTTTTTAACTTTGAGAAACAAGTATTGTGCATACCAAAGATTATGAACCCAAATTAGAAATCTTCAAAGTCTTCTTTGTCTTCAAATCTTCTTAGATCTTCATAAACACCTGCACATAATCAACTTGAATCTCTTTGTGATCAATCACGCACAGAACGGAGTCTTAACAATGGATTATCACAATACGTCTTTAGATCTACAAACAAATCTAAAATCCCCGTCGAAACTTCGATCTAGTTTGAGTGAATCTTATATCAGAAGAGAAGATTCTCAAGCATAAACAAACTAGGTGCAATCAAAGTTCAACAACCGTTAGTCAATCAAATCAATCAAAAACTAATAATAAACCACAATTATCTAGTTTCCCACCAACGGTACTAATAGATCCTCTCAATCCAAAAGAAGTCTTAAAATCGAGCGGCCGTAAGAGATTTCGCCTAATTAGGTTACTTTCCTCTCCGAATAGGCGGCTCCACCAGTAACAACACAACTAGGTAGTTTTGCTGGCTCTGAGGATTAGTTTGCTCGAAATGCAAACTTTGATATTTATAGACCAAAGAAGTTTGGACACCAAGGAATTTCCAAACCGAAAAATATTCTCAAGATATGCAATATATTTCCAAATTCGGTTTTCCATAATTCCCTCTGAAATGCTTTGTCCAAACATTGACCGAAAATCTCCAACTAGTAAATGCACATTACTAATTTTTATTTTCCAAAATAAAATTAAAAAAACCTTAATTAAAAGATTCTCAATTTATTTTTTCGATCCTGGATTTTTCCTTTAGCTATTAAGGAATATCTTTGAACAATAAATGATAAGCGTTATGATGAGTGCCAAATAGTGCATATTTATACACCTTTTTATTGGCATTTTACTCATCTTTTGCGCTTAGAAATCAGGATATTATCCCATTCGTGTTTTCTTTGTTTTCAAGAATAAATATTTGTATTAATTAATTTTGTGTTTATAGGTAATAAATAAAGCTCGGAGAATCTGAGGAGCCAAAAGAGAGAAGAATTGGAGTCGAGCATCTATGGAGCGAAGCCAAAGCTCACACAATGCGCAAAGTTGCAACCCAACAAGTAGCAACTCATCTACAAGACATGGGCTTGAGCTAGACCAGACCCGCGACCCGGATCCGAGCCCATACGCTCCAAGCCGTTGAGATCTCATCTAGATACATCCTACGGTCGCTTCATCGTTCACATCAAGTCTTGATACGTCCGCTTCACATCAAGTCGCCTCATTCGCCTTTTAGCTGCTCGATCTTCCTCAGCCAAATCCAACGCTCGCTGCAGCCTTCCTTCAAGCATTGATGCACCTGCCTCACATCAAAACCGCCTATACCTATACCCCCATCAACCGCACACATTTTCTTCTCTTTCTTCTCTTTCATCTCCATACTTCCATCAGAGAAACCCCATCGACCATACCTCCACCTCCTTCTTCCATGACTTTTTACAGAGCCATCATCTCCTTCTTCCATCACATCACCTCTAGCCTCTACTCCATCACCCTCTCTCTCAATTATCTCGTTCTTAGCTTCTTATCAACCTAGAAGCTAGGTTAGAGATAATTAGGGAATAGGGTTTCCACCAAACCCCCATTGCATGTCGACACAGAGGTCAGAAGGAAGACATGGCGCATCAGAGCAGGTTTGGGTCATCGAGTACGGTTAGTTTTGTGTTTTTGTGAGATATAAATTGAAGTTTTGAGGAAAGAGAAACTAGTCAGTTTTTAGTTTTCAATTTAGGGTTCTTAGTTTCAGTTTGCTTTTGAATTTTAATCTCTGTTTTAACATGTTTATTATGAGCTAAATTTGCTTTGCTAGGATTTACATGAAACCCTAGCTCCGTCTGTTGTTCAACTATGCCGTGATTGTTCTTAAAGTGCTTAACTCTTAAGATAAATTCAATCCTTGCACTTCAATACTTTGCTTTCACATTGAATATCATGTATTCATTGTAGCTAGGATTAAACCTGTTTGATTGTGCTCTACCATGCTTAAAGTTAATTGCCAAACCCTTGACTAATTGTGCTTAACTTAGACAATTAGTGCTCTGGTTTGGTACTCTAGCTGTGATTGTATTATTACTTTGGTGAAACTCCTTGCTTAAGAGATAGTCTTGACACATTGTCTTTATATGCAATAGGATTGAGAACTTTCCAACTAGTTGACACACATAACTTGAGCCATGGTGGATTGATAATCCTAGTACCACTCAAACCTTCGCCTTTACACTCCACCTTGCCTTTCTTTACTTAGACCATAATCATAACTTCACCTCAGTCGTAAGACTTTAAACAAAACCTTTGTAACATTATCACTTATCACCTGAAAACAGTAAAGAAAGCTTAGAACAGCCTAGCACACACAAGTTCCCTGTGGAAAGACCTGTGCTTGCCACTGCCTTCATTGGCTCTGTGCACTTGCAGAATTAGAACATAGGAAAAGCACTTTAAAGTTCCTATCAAGTTTTTGGCGCCGCTGCCGGGGAACTGGTAGTGTGCTGTTACTCTTTATTGCTTCGCTTCACTGATTTCATCTATCTTTGTATATTTCATCCATCTGTTCATATAAGCTTTGAATCCCTGTTTTCTGTTTCTTATAGTATAACTTAGCTTAAAATTTTGAGTTAAACTCCCGTGTAGTTGCATCTTTGCATTACCAATTGTCTCAATGAGTTGTGACTTAGCCTAATCATACCATAAACATCTTTATGACCGTGCTTCGTGAATCACCATAGCTAGTTTCCACCAAATTGTGCACAAATCCCATATATTGCTTTAGCCAGTGTAAGATTGAGAACTCAAGTTGAGTGTTGAGTTAACAGGTACCTTGAGAAGCTGAGATATAACCCAAGGAGGAGAACAAAAGGGAGCAGCCAAACAGAACTGGTGGATTTGCCTAAACCCAGTGAATACTGGAGGTATTGTATCCTAATTTTGCTTACTTGAATGAATGCCTGGTAGCATGTATGCTTGCGTGTTAGCCTTGAACCATAACCCTTAGCTTCTTGTGACCTTGAGTAGCAAACTTGTGACCCTGTGACCTGGTTGAGCTATTAGTGCTAACTCTGTGATCTGTTGATCTGTTGCAACCTGGTTAAGACCTTGCATATCTTGCATATCTTGCATATCTTGTGATCTGTTGACCTTGCATATCTTTATCTAGCCGATCCATCTAAACCTGGTTAAGACCTTGTTAACTATATCATTCATTGGTTCATATGTACCTCTATGCATTTGCTAACATGAGCTGCTAAACCATCTGCCATGCTATATTTGCATACTTTTGAGTTTGAAATCTGCTGAAATTTATATCTAATTGACTGCTGCATCAATCCTGCTGGGTGTGATCTTTTGTGCTTGAACCAGTGTTAGTAGCAAGATTTGTGACTAAGCATTAGCTTGTTGATTTTCAAAAATACACCAACCCTGCACAATGCTGCACCATTGAGTGAGCACAACCTGTACCCTGTGCACAATTCACCAAATTTTTCTTCTTTGCCTGAGCTGTGTTGTGAGTATAGTCCTTGCCTGTGCTGTGCTGAGACACAAACCTGAGTTGTGACCACCAAACCAGGCTGTGCACACAGCCCAGGTGGCAAGAAGTTGCCAACTCGCACCAACCAACTCCCCAATGGCCTCGCAAACTTTCTCACCACCGGCCTCGCAATCTTTCTCAACCCAACTGCTGGGCTGTCACAAAAACCTGGGCTGCTTAAGCTAAAACCCAATTCTGGGCTTGCATTCCACTAAACTCTCAGCCCACATCAACTGAATTACTGGGCTCACTTCACTGCTGGGCTGTATCCATCAATCTGGGCTGTGTACATTTCACCCAATCTGGGCTCTATACACAGCTAAAGCCCACAACCCAAACTAAACCAAACTGAACCCAAATCAATCTGGGCTGATAACCACACAACCAAACTGGGCTCACTTCAATTCTGGGCTATATATTTCTCAACCCAACCTGGGCCGTGCAAACAATCAAACCCACACCTTTTGGGCTGGAACCAACCTATTCTGCTGGGCCTTACAACACCAATAACCAATCTCTTGGGTTTGAGTTTTGTTTTTGTGGGTTATTTTTGAGTTTTATTTTTTTGTGTTGAACTTGTTGGTGTGTTAACATGCTAGATGCGTGCTAGGCTATGATTGTGTCTTTTAGAGACCAAACAAACCGACTAGTTAGAATCCGCCCGGACGAAATCGTTAGCATACCCAGTTCTTCAACAGAAAGCCCAATTCCATCGTAAAGCCCATCCGAATCGGAAACCATGGGTGATGAACCAAACCAACCCCGTAGTCTCAAGGACTACATGTACCCAACTAGGGCAAGCCAGCTCTTGCATCATTCTGCACAACCGATGCTTGTCACTTGAACTGAAAGCAAGCATCATTAATATGCTACCCGTGTTTAGAGGGGTCAATGCCGAGAACCCCTACCATCACGTGAGAGACTTTGAGGATATTTGTGGGACTCTGCGTTTTAACCAAATGACAGATGAGTCCCTCAAATTGAGATTGTTTCCTTTTTCTCTCAAAAGACAAAGCCAAGTCTTGGCTACATGCTCTACAACCACAAACCATTAGAACCCTGGATGACCTCACAAAGGAGTTTTTCAAAAGTTCTTCCCAAACCATAAGATCTGCGGCACATTCGCCAAAGTCTAAATGGTTTTGTGCAATTAGAAGACGAAACTCTAGCAAAGTACTTAGAGAGATTCAATGAATTATTACTCCAATGTCCCCACCATGGTTTTGAAAATGGAGACTCGTGCAAATATTGTATGAGGGTCTAGATGTTAGAACCCGAACCACAGTCGAGTCAATGTGCAATGGTGCATTTATTGAGAAGAGTGCCGATGACGGTTGGTCTTTCTTAATCGAAGTCGCTGAAAAGACTCAACAGTGGGAGTCCATCCGAGAACCGAAACGGACTACCCCTGTACAAAATGTTCATAGAATCGAGTCGACTTTGAGGGAAATGCAAAAATGGCATCTTTGGCCCGGAGAATAGAAGTGCTTGAGTTGGAAAAGAATGTAAAATCTAATGCCCCTACTCTCCGTGACCAAATTGATAAGGCCACTTGTGCCGCATGCCATAGTTCTGACCACTTAGTGGACAACTGTCCAGTCATTTATATGCATTTCAAGAGTCCAAGTCCGAGCAAGCCAATGCATTGTACTGCAGACAAGAGAACAACCCTTATTCTCAAACCTACAACCCAGGGTGGAGGAATCACCCTAACTTCTCATGGTCCAAGGGACCTGTACAAGGGGACCAACACATAACAACCAAGGATACTCATATCCTAGAAACCCCCAAGTACAACCACCCCCTCGCACTCGGTAGAGAAAAAGACTAGCTTGGAAGATCTGTGTCATTCAAGGTCTTTCAAAACTTGAGAAAACTACCGACCAACGTCTCACAACCCTAGATCTTAAGATAGGGCAAATCTGTGATACATTGAATGAGAGAGAGAAAGGAAAATTTCCTAGTCAACCCCTACAAAATCCAAAGATCGTGTTTCAAGCAGGCTCCTCTCCCCGCAATGAAACTTCACATAGTCAAGCGAATGCTGTCACCACTCTCCGAAGTGGTAGAATTGTTGAGAACCATGTAGGTGTACCACCTTCAAGCGAGTCTACATCAGACTCCCAAGTACACACAACACCACCGGAAACATCTACCGTAGAGAAAGAATCTGAGCCCATTGAGAAAACCAAGAGTCCTACTAATATAGATGTTCCCTCGTGCCAAGTCATGTTCCCGTTGCTCCATTTCCACAACGGTTGGTGCAATGGAAGGGGTACCCAATACAACGAGATGTTGAAATTGTTTAAAAGAGTTAACATAAACATTCCATTTCTCGAAGCAATCGGCAAATACCGCCTATGCTAAGTTTTTGAAGGACTCAGTGCACACAAAAGCGAAAGCTTCATGTGCATAAGCGTGCCTTTCTCACCGAGCAAGTAAGTTCAATTATTCAAAACAAAACCCCACCTAAGTTTAAAGACCCGTGTAGCCCGACTATCTCTTGTACTATAGGTGAGCATACAATCGAAAAGCTTTATTGGACTTAGGAGCTAGTGTGAATCTACCGCCATATTCTCGTATGTGCAGTTAGGTCTTGGGAATTGCAACCCACCCCGTCACGCTACAATTAGCGGACAGATCTCGTGAGAGTCCCTCGGGGAATCGTTGAAGATGTGCTAATCAAGGTTGATAAATTTTATTTCCCCGTGGACTTCATTGTGTTGGATACCCAACCCGTGCAAAAATCCGGAAAATCATATTCCCGTTATCTTAGGACGTCCCTTTTTGGCCACGTCAAACGCTATCATAAATTGTCGTAGTGGGATATTGAATTTGTCTTTTGGCAACATGATCGTAGAACCAATGTCTTTCGTGTGAACCAACAACCCATAGAGTGTGATGATGATGAATTGCACGAGGTTAACATGATTGAGAGTCGATTCAAGACTCATTGCCCGACATTTTGTCAATGGACCTCGTGCAAGCATGTTTAGACAATTTTGACTTAGATCTCTTCGATTCGAGTACATTAGTGAGGTCCACTCTTTTGCTAGAGTCTCTGTGCCACCCATGGATATTGCCAAATGGCGAATGCGGGGAAACTCTTCCACTCTCTCGATACCACATCTGCCCCACCTCTTGACACACCACCTAAGCTTGATTTGAAACCTTTATCCGATACCTTGAAGTATGCTTTCTTAGGTCCTTCTGATACTTTACCTGTGATTATTGCATCATGTTTAGACACGGAACAGGAAAGTCAACTTTTAGAAGTACTTAAAGAGCATAAAGGAGCCTTAGGTTGGACCATCTCCGATCTTAAGGGTATAAGTCCCACAATTTGCATGCATCACATAAACCTTGAGGAGAACACTAAACCATCTAGGGAAATGCAAAGGAGACTTAACCCCAACATGAGAGATGTTGTCAAGGGTGAGATTATGAAACTGCTTGACGCGGGTATCATCTACCCCGTCCCTGATAGCCAGTGGGTCAGTCCTATTCAGGTAGTACCCAAGAAGTCTGGCATTACTGTTGTTCAAAATGAGATGAATGAGCTCCTTCCCACCCGTGTGACCACTGGATGGCGAGTATGTATTGATTATAGAAAACTGAACACAGTAACCAAGAAAGACCATTTTCCCCTTCCCTTCATTGACCAAATGCTGGAAAGGTTAGCCAAACATAAGTATTACTGCTTCTTAGATGGCTATTCTGGCTACAACCAAATTCACATAAAGACCAAGACCAACAAAAGACCACATTTACATGTCCTTATGGAACATTTGCTTATCGTCGTATGCCTTTTGGGCTGTGCAATGCACCCGCTACTTTTCAACGTTGCATGATGAGCATTTTTTCCGACATGGTAGATAAGTTCCTTGAGATTTTTATGGATGATTTTTCTGTGTTTGGATCTTCATTTGATGAGTGCTTGCATCACCTCACATGTGTGCTAGTTAGGTGTAAGGAGAAGAGTTTGGTCTTGAATTGGGAAAAATGCCATTTTATGGTTAATTCAGGCATTGTTTTAGGGCATATTATCTCGGAAAAAGGCATAGAAGTAGACAAAGCCAAGGTAGATCTCATCCAACACTTGCCTCAACCTCGTTCTGTGAGGGACATTAGATCATTTCTAGGCCATGCGGGTTTTTACCGCCGTTTCATCAAAGACTTTAGTAAAATTTCACGACCTTTGTGCAATCTTCTTGCAAAAGATGTTGCATTTGTCTTTGATGATTCTTGTAAGGAATCATGGGAGTTACTGAAGGCTCTCCTTACATCTGCCCCTATAGTCAGACCCCCTGATTGGTCATTACCATTTGAGATTATGTGTGATGCGTCTGACTATGTTGTAGGAGCTGTTTTAGGCCAAAGAGTAGACAAACTTCCATACGTGATCTACTATGCTAGTAAAACCCTTAATGATGCTCAATTGAATTATTCCACTACTGAGAAGGAGTTACTAGCTGTTGTGTTTGCATTAGACAAGTTTAGATCTTATTTGATAGGGTCTAAGGTCATCATTTATTCTGATCATGCTGCATTGAGATATCTTCTTTCTAAGAAAGATGCTAAGGCTCGTCTAATTCGGTGGGTACTCTTGCTACAAGAGTTCAACCTCGAAATTCGAGATAAGAAAGGGTCAGAGAATGTTGTTGCCGATCACTTGTCTAGGTTGAATGTTGAATCTTCTGATGAGTCTGTGTTGATTAGGGAATCATTCCCTGATGAGCAATTGATGCTTGTGGCTGAAATGCCATGGTTTGCTGATATTGTCAACTACTTTGCTACAGGTAGAATGCCCTTGCATTGGTCTAAACAAGATCGTGCTAAGTTCTTGGCTGAAGTTAAACATTTCCTTTGGGATGACCCATATTTGTTTAAGTACTGCCAAGACCAAATCATTAGGAGATGTGTCCCCAATTCTAAACAAAGGGACGTCATCTCTTTCTGTCATGACCATGCTTGTGGAGGCCACTTTAGTGCCAAGAAAACTGCTGCAAAGATCTTGCAAAGCGGTTTCTATTGGCCAACACTGTTTAAGGATTGCCATGCATTCTGTGTTGCTTGTGACCGATGCCGTAAACTAGAAGTATATCTAGGAGAAACATGATGCCCTTACAACCCATATTGATTGTTGAACTGTTTGATGTGTGGGGCATTGATTTCATGGGTCCATTTCCGAATTCTGAAGGTAAGTTGTACATCCTTGTAGCTGTCGATTATGTCTCTAAGTGGGTAGAGGCCATTGCATCCAAAACCAACGACCATAAAGTTGTTCTTTCTTTTCTTAAGGAGAACATTTTATCCCGTTTTGGAACCCCGAGAGCGATAATCAGTGATGGAGGTAGTCATTTCTGCAATAGACCCTTTGAATCACTAGTGCGCAAGTTTGGAATCACTCATAAGGTCGCAACACCTTACCATCCTCAAACCAGTGGCCAAGTAGAAGTTTCTAATAGGGAAATTAAGCATATTCTTGAGAAGACCGTCAATCCTTCTAGGAAAGATTGGTCTTTGCGTTTAAATGATGCTTTATGGGCCTATAGGACTGCATACAAGACTCCCATTGGGATGTCTCCTTCTACAGAACTTGTGTACGAAAAAGCATGTCATCTACCTGTTGAGTTAGAACACCGTGCATACTGGGCTGTGAAAAGTTGAATTTTGATCTTGATAAGGCTGGTACCCGTAGGAAACTTCAACTCAATGAGTTAGAAGAATTGAGAAACGATGCATATGATAGTGCAAAAACGTACAAACATAGAATGAAGGTGTTTCACGACAAGCGCATTCTCACTGCAAGTCTTTCACCCCAGGTCAAAAAGTTTTATTGTACAACACTAGGTTGCATTTGTTTCCAGGAAAGCTACGTTCCCGATGGTCTGGACCATTCGTGGTACGTACCATTTTCCCCCCATGGAGCGGTAGAAGTTGAAAATCCAGCAAACAAGAACATTTTCAAAGTCAATGGTCCACCAGAAGTTGAGACCGTTGACTTGGAAGACCCCATCTATGTGGACTGATCTAGTTCACTTGTGTACATACTTATGGACTACAAATCCATCGTCTTTCCCTTTTCTTTTTCTTTTTGCATAATTTTGATGTGTGCTAACCAACCTTTTTGTCTTGCGCTCGTGATTGTTTGCTTTCAAAGCATTCATCTTTCTATGGTTTAGCAACACCCTTGTACATCCCATTAATCTCTTCCCTTTTCTTTATTTAACATAGTTCTCTCGGTATGTGATTTTTTTAAATTCTTATTATCTGTTGACACATTGAGGACAATGTTTAATTTAGGTTTGGGGGTACATACATTTGCATATAGAGTTTTTAGTCTTTCTTTTCAAAAAAAAAAAAAAAAAAAAAAAAAAAAAAAGTCTTTGTAAATACTTGCATGAAAAACCTCCAACTTTTAGAGATTTTAGAGTCACTAGCATGCTTTTAGCTATGTTTACATAGAGAGTCTGACCGAAATAACAAGAACTTGGAAGTACTAGAAAACGCAATCGGGTTCCTTAGTTGATTAGAGCGTTAAAGTCGGATTTAACCATACCTGAGGCGAATTAGGTGTTTGTTTAGATATTCCTAGAAGTAGAATTGTGATCAACCATAGTGGAGACTACCCATTTTACATCAAGAGAGGTACCGACCTTCACTCTTTGTGACTTTCTAGAAAAGCTTTTAGAGTGTGTGTCACCGTACGTCAATTCCGGGTAGGAATGGTGAGCTACCCAACTTCGCACCACTTTCAAAGACTACTTTTGATCTCTTGAGTGCTAATTCCGTCAATCATGAGGGTGACGTCTAAAGATGAAAACTCCTTCTAAATATCGATTTGCGGTTAACATCACTCTCTCTCTCAATCAGCAAGATCCATAGAAACACATCATCGTCAGCAAGCGGAGCAACATCAGAATATTTGAAGAAAAGTTGATATAGTCCAAGGTTACGTGCAACAAAGAAAAGAGAAGAAAATAGGATGAGAATTAATGAAGTTTGTAAAATCAAGACAATACAAGTTATGGAAATTGTGTGATATAGTCCTTCATCCATGGAGTTAGTAGTTTTACTGTTTTTATTTTCAATTAATGTATATAGTGAAGTTCTTACAAAAAAAAATAAAAAAAAAAATAAAAAAAAAATAAAAAAAAATAAAAAAAAAAACAAAAAAAAAAAAAAACAAAAAAAAAAAATTGTAGTTTATTTTCTTAGTTTTGATACCACCATGGTAAAGAAGAAAATTCCAAGTAACAAGGAAATTGAGTAGAAAAGTTAAAAATTGTCAAGTTTTGTGAAGTTTAGAAGTTCGTCATCAACATTTGAAGACCGAAGACCGAAGATTGAAGACGTTTCTATGGTTCTTATGAGAGAGTGATATTAATTGCCGATCGGGTGAAAAGGTAGTGAGTACTCCCACCCTTGCTAATGGTTGATTTCCTTCCTTAGAGATCATCATAAAAAGATTCTTTTTGTCCACACTTTTGTGGAGTCTCCAGATTTTATTTCAGAAGGTTAGCCTTCTTACCTACAACGTGTGCAGGATTTCTCTCTTATTCCCGCCTGCACACATGAGAGACTAAAAAGCGATCTTTTTGAGTGCAATTATCATAAAACCCTAATGGTGAGGCGAAGTCGAGGCTTATGATCACAATCGAATCCGAATTCTTTCATATGGTATGGTTACTTCTCGCTCGACTTAAGGATGAGAATGCGTTCTTTAGTAGTTCTAACTTCTTGTTACTAGCACGTTGAAACTCTATGTCCTCATAGCTCCTTGGATGCTTGAGACTCTTTTACACTCTGAAGTTGGAGAAGGTTTTGTGGGTACACCTCTGCAAACCCTCACGAGACTACAACTCGTCCCACTAGGGACACCTAGGGGTTTAAAGGCTTAGTGCATACGCTAAATGCATTCGAGAGACCTGCGACAGGGGTATAGTTAGGATTTCTTATTTTCTGTTTCACTTGAGGACAAGTAAAACCACAAGGATAAACCGATTATAGTTGGATTCTTTTTAACCGAAACAAGTATTGTGCATACCAAAGATTATGAACCCAAATTAGAAATCTTCAAAGTCTTCTTTGTCTTCAAATCTTCTTAGATCTTCAATAAACACCTGCACATAATCAACTTGAATCTCTTGTGATCAATCACGCACGTTAACGGAGTCTCATTAACAATGGATTATCACAATACGTCTTTAGATCTACAAAATGCAGTCTAAAAATCCCCGTCAAACTTCGATCTAGTTTGAGTGAATCTTATATCGAAGAGAAGATTCTCAAGCATAAACAAACTAGGTGCAATCAAAGTTCAACAACCGTTAGTCAATCAAATCAATCAAAAACTAATAATAAACCACAATTATCTAGTTTCCCACCAACGGTACTAATAGATCCTCTCAATCCAAAAGAAGTCTTAAAATCGAGCGGCCGTAAGATATTTCGCCTAATTAGGTTACTTTCCTCTCCGAATAGGCGGCTCCACCAGTAACAACACAACTAGGTAGTTTTGCTGGCTCTGAGGATTAGTTTGCTCGAAATGCAAACTTTGATATTTATAGACCAAAGAAGTTTGGACACCAAGGAATTTCCAAAACCGAAAATATTCTCAAGATATGCAATATATTTCCAAATTCGGTTTCCATAATTCCTGGAAATGCTTTGTCCAAACATTGACCGAAAATCTCCAACTAGTAAATGCACATTACTAATTTTTATTTTCCAAAAATAAAATTAAAAACCTTAAATAAAAGATTCTCAATTTATTTTTTCGATCCGGGATTTTTCCTTTAGCTATTAAGGAATATCTTTGAACAATAAATGATAAGCGTTATGATGAGTGCCAAATAGTGCATATTTATACACCTTTTTATTGGCATTTTACTCATCTTTTGCGCTTAGAAATCAGATATTATCCCAGATTCTGTGTTTTCTTTGTTTTCAAGAATAAATATTTGTATTAATTAATTTTGTGTTTATAGGTAATAAATAAAGCTCGGAGAATCTGAGGAGCCAAAAGAGAGAAGAATTGGAGTCGAGCATCTATGGAGCAGAAAGCCAAAGCCCGCGCGCAACAGTTGCAACCCAACAAGTAGCAACTCATCTACAAGACATGGGCTTGAGCTAGACCAGACCCGCGACCCGGATCCGAGCCCATACGCTCCAAGCCGTTGAGATCTCATCTATATACATCCTACGGTCGCTTCATCGTTCACATCAAGTCTTGATACGTCCGCTTCACATCAAGTCGCCTCATTCGCCTTTAGCCGTTCAGATCTTCCTCAGCGAAATCCAACGCTCGCTGCAGCTTCCCCTTCAAGCATTGATGCACCTGCCTCACATCAAAACCGCCTATACCTATACCCCCATCAACCGCACACATTTTCTTCTCTTTCTTCTCTTTCATCTCCATACTTCCATCAGAGAAACCCCATCGACCATACCTCTACCTCCTTCTTCCATGACTTTTTACAGAGCCATCATCTCCTTCTTCCATCACATCACCTCTAGCCTCTACTCCATCACCCTCTCTCTCAATTATCTCGTTCTTAGCTTCTTATCAACCTAGAAGCTAGGTTAGAGATAATTAGGGAATAGGGTTTCCACCAAACCCCCATTGCATGTCGACACAGAGGTCAGAAGGAAGACATGGCGCATCAGAGAAGGTTTGGGTCATCGAGTACGGTTAGTTTTGTGTTTTTGTGAGATATAAATTGAAGTTTTGAGGAAAGAGAAACTAGTCAGTTTTTAGTTTTCAATTTAGGGTTCTTAGTTTCAGTTTGCTTTTGAATTTTAATCTCTGTTTTAACATGTTTATTATGAGCTAAATTTGCTTTGCTAGGATTTACATGAAACCCTAGCTCCGTTCTGTTGTTCAACTATGCTGTGATTGTTCTTAAAGTGCTTAACTCTTAAGATAAATTCAATCCTTGCACTTCAATACTTTGCTTTCACATTGAATATCATGTATTCATTGTAGCTAGGATTAAACTGTTTTGATTGTGCTCAGCTCATGCTTAAAAGTTAATTGCCAAACCCTTGACTAATTGTGCTTAACTTAGACAATTAGTGCTCTGGTTTGGTACTCTAGCTGTTGATTGTATTATTACTTTGGTGAAACTCCTTGCTTAAGAGATAGTCTTGACACATTGTCTTTATATGCAATAGGATTGAGAACTTTCCAACTAGTTGACACACATAACTTGAGCCAGTGGTGGATTGATAATCCTAGTACCACTCAAACCTTCAGTTTACACTCCACCTTGCCTTTCTTTACTTAGACCATAATCATAACTTCACCTCACGGCCGTAAGACTTTAAACAAAACCTTTGTAACATTATCACTTATCACCCTTGAAAACAAGAAAGAAAGCTTAGAACAGTTTTAGCACACACACAAGTTCCTTGTGGAAAGACCTGTGCTTGCCACTGCCTTCATTGGCTCTGTGCACTTGCAGAATTAGAACATAGGAAAAGCACTTTAAAGTTCCTATCACGTTACTGCACATGTTCAAAGTATGTCGACATCTTAAGTTAGTAAATCATCTTTCATAGTTACTATCTTGGAATCGATTTGCCACACTTTCAAACAAGTTTAGAATTGGTTCATTTGACTTCCAAGAATTATGTGATTGATCAAGAACACTCAATCACCAATCATGGGTTTCACGGTTCTACCAAAACAAGTTTCGGTTCTACCTCCATGTGAGTACTGGATTTAGTCACACTAGCTTTCCAAAATTAGGTTGACTAGGTACTAGGATCGGTTCCCACATATATATGGTATCTAACTTGTATTTGTTGAACATGTCCATAGGATCGGTTCCCAATATCTAAAAACGTGTTGCACATGTTCATAGGATCGGTTCCCAATATTTAGAAACGTGTTGCACCTCTTATAAGGATCGATTCCCCTCTTGTGATCGGTTGCACCTCTTACTAGGATCGGTTCCCCTTTGACTAGAGTTGTTCATACCAATAACACTAAATCGATCATACTATCTCGGGTGATTACTTAAGATCGGTTTCACTAATAAAAGTCATACCAATACAAAAGTCAGGCCTTGTGAATAGTTTTACCAAGAACATAAACAAGTCATGAGCGGTTATACTAATCACACATATTGGTAGTTCAAAAGATATGCAATGAATAACAATACCAATAAGCCTAGCGATTTCCCTTTCGATTTACAAAACAAGTTCATGAGTTTACTTCCTTTAAACGAATGTAAAACATTATTTCCTAGATGAAATCTTCACCTCATACCCATACATAATCACAATATCATTCAAACGATTATGTCGATGTCTTATATACGAAGTTCAAAAGATAAGTGTTATACTTCGTATTGTATTCCTTAATACTACGTCTAACTAGAGTATAATCATTCATGCTTCGCAGTTATGTTTTCAATATGCACGACTTGAAAGATACGTTAGGGAATGAAATAGTTCAAGTCAAATATCACTAACCTCAAGTGGAAGGATGATGTTGTCGTTGTAGCTCCTTACTTCTTCACTTCTTCAAGTCTTCGTATACTGATAATGTCTCATATCCCTAATACTTTCAAGCCAACCTATACGAAGTTGACTCTAGTACATAATCAAGCGACTCTTTAAATGAGTTTTGGTTCACTAAAATATAACAACCAAACTTGACATACCAACGCTTGGTGGGTTCAACCGAGCTATGCTCTAACAAAATCGACTGCTGGTTCCCTTGTATATGCCAGTTGAGTTGATCTAGAATTAAGATTGTCGACTGCTGGTTCCCTTCTATATGCCAGCTGAGTTGATATTAGAATTCAGGCCAGTATCTCAATCCATTAGGTTTCATAAGTTCATCTTGGCGGTGACCTTCGTGATTGATATGGAAACACCATTCACTTGAGTCAACATTCGCAAAACATCCGCTCTATATCCATCTTCTTAATCTATTCATGTGTGATTGTGGTTAGTTAGATTCCGAGTATTGTGGTTTGTTCGACTCCTTCGAGTAGAGCTTTGTTTACTTATAAATGAATTAGATTTGCATCAAGGTACCTCCCCTCCTGTAGTCATTTTGGATTCGTTCATAGATTTTACACGTAGATGGAATTTGGAGTAAAAGGTTTTGTAGGTACACCTCTTGTAAACCTTCACGAGACTATAACTCGTCCACTAGGGACACCTAGGGGTTCAAAGGATTGTTATACATGCTAAGTGTGACCGTAGCCTCGGCGACATGAAGTTGTATATTTTAGAATTATTTTGTTTGATTTGCTCGAGGACTTGCAAAGTCTAAGTGTGGGGGACTTGCAAAGTCTACCTCAAAAATCTTCTTTGCTAAGAATACTTTTGTAACAACTTTTGCTCCATACCTCCCTTGGGACGAATACCGCTTTCATTATACTACTTGCTAGTGTAAAGAGAACTAGAAAATATTATTTGCGAGTTTGACACCTCGTCATATTACTTGTGATCGGTCACACCAAGCACTGGATCGGTTACACCAATTACCAGGATCGGTTACACCAATTACTAGGACCGGTTACATTAATTACAAGGATCATTACACATTCTTTTGTGATCGGTCACACCAATTACTAGGATCAGTTACACTAATTACTAGGATCGGTCACACCAATTACAAATATCGATCATACCATCTTGGGTAATTACTTAGGATCGGTTACACTAATAAAAGTGAATGACGAGGGTACCCAAATATACCTCAATCTAAAACTTTTCCACCTATAAGTCCTTTCTCCAAAAGTGAATTCTATGGACTGAGTCGAGACAATACAACAAATCGGTTCACACTTCAGTGATGATCGTCTATGGATACTGAGATCGAGACAATATAACAAAGAAGTATGTCTATGGACTTAAGAAAACACAATAGGATTACTTATCAAGTAAATAGGAATTAACGTTTGTGTAATTTACTTTAAATTATAATAACAACAATTATAATTGTGGAAAATAAAAGTAAATGACACAAAGAAGATGTTGTTAATGAGGAAACCGCAAATGCGAAAAACCACGGGACCTTGTCCGTAATTGAATACTCTCAGGATTAATCCGCTATACAAAATCAAACCAACTTCGTATAGTTGAGACCAAGCAACTAAACATATAGTTCACCTAGTTCCGTCTGTATTCCCACGCCTCCAACTTATGAATAAGTCACGTACTTGGAACAATTCCTTTGGTTCGTATTCCAAACAGTAAAGGAACAACAAATCTGTTTGGTAGCAACTCTTTTCAACCAAGTGATGTAAGTTCGACAAAAGGCTCTTCCGTTTATCTCAATAAACTCCTTTGTCAGGTTCTTAGATCTATCTTATTATCAACTACCAAAGTAATTGTTAAGATTTTGCAATCAATACTTTCAATCACAAAGAATTGTATTGATGCCGATCTACACAACTAATCAATCTAATCTACCACAAGGATAAACCGATTATAGTTGGATCCTCTTTTACCGAAACAAGTATTGTGCACACTAAAGATTATGAACCCCAAATCAGAAATCTTCAAAGTCTTCTTTGTCTTCAAATCTTCTTAGATCTTCAATAAACACCTGCACACAATCAACTTGAATCTCTTGTGATCAATCACGCACAGAACGGAGTATGTTAACAATGGATTATCACAAGACGTCTTTAGATCTACAAACAGTCTAAAGATCCCCGTCGAAACTTCGATCTAGTTTGAGTGAATCTTATATCAGTAGAGAAGATTCTCAAGCATAAACAAACTAGGTGCAATCAAAGTTTAACCACAGTTAGTCAATCAAATCAATCGAAAACAAAAGATAAACCGCAATTATCTAGTTTCCCACCAACGGTACTAATAGAGCTTCTCAATCCCAAAGAAGTCTTTAAATTGAGCGGAT
>JAJJWW010009283.1:0-44905 GCA_023531295.1 Papaver armeniacum | reverse complement strand
TGGACTCTAGAGCATAACAGGGTTCGTATGGGTGTTTAGATCGATCAACTTGGGCTGGAAATCGTGTTGGAGGAAACAGAGGAGTGAGGTTTCACGGGACTTTGTTTGAGTTATTCTCGCTTGTTACGGAGATTTGAGGCAAGATAATCTTCCCTGGATTCATATCAATCTAATAAAGGAATTGGAGTGACCTTGTGATTGGCTCGAAACGCGTGGAGAGGAGTTTGGAAAGTAGAAAAGTCCGAGACTTTCTGCCGAAGAAAAAGAGAATTATATCGAGGTTTAGGGTTGCTGTTGGATATAAAAAGGATTGCTAGGAGTTCAGGAAGGACTACGCAAACTTTGGGGAGGTTTAGAACAACACAGAGAACAAAATCACGATTTTCAGAGAATTGTTTCTGCTGGTGCATAACCAAGAACACGAAGAACAAAGGCCATCGGGAACAATCGTTTTTTGGAGTCTTAGATTCAAATACACAATTCAACAAAGGCATCGCCTGGCCTCTCGTAATGGTCCATTGTAAACACCTTCTCTTTGTAACGCCATTACAAATTGCAAACAAATCTGTTTTATTGTTTTTCATCCTTTTTAATCAACTTTTGAGTTAAGAACCGATATTTTGAGCAAGTGATTAATATGAGGAGCTAAACCCCTTAGCCGAGGCGATGGAGGAAGCCAATTTTCCATGATGTGTGTGGTAATTTCTATTTTAATTAATTTTTGCAATTTCTTTTAAGATTATTTGCCTTGATTGAAAATTGATTGAATGATTTTTTCCTAAGCAGTTGTGATTTCTCTTGATAGACTATGCTTAGACCTAGGTTTTTGATATTCTATGCTTTCGAAATACAATTGTTATTCTAAAAATCTACCTTTGCAAAATATTAGAATCACTTTTAAACGTAAGAGTTGCACGAATATTGATTAGATTAAATCACATAAAAAATTGGAGTTTGGTGGAATCCGAGTCTCGGTGCTTCTTAAAATCTTGATAACAACCTTCTTTGAGTTTTCTAGTTTTATTTGAATCTAAAATCCTTCACAAGTCTAGAGAGGAACGACATCTTTCTTACTACTTTACTACAACTTTTCAAAACGACATCAATTTTTATGCGCGGCCACGACTTGTTTTTAGGTTTTAGATTTATTTATTTATTTATTTAATTTTTTAGTTTTTTTAATTCTTTTGTTCTATTTTACGTTTTCTTGGGTATTTGTCTTGTGGTTACATGTTTTGGATTTCTGGACTAAAAGAAAGTTGAGCCAAAGATTTGGTGAATAATTAAAGACTTGGAGTCAAAGACAAAGCGAAAAGAAACGAGGAAGAGACAAAGAATTTTATTTTTATTTTTATTTATTTTTTTTTAGGTTTTTCTGAAAAACCGTATTAGGGTTTATAATTATTTTTGTAATTTTTCTTTTTATTTTTGGACTTTGTGGACATTTTTTTGGGACTTTGGACATTATTTTTTATTTTTACCCTACGTAAGGGTACTTTTAAATATAAACTGCTTGCTACAGAAGGAGGACAATTACGATATTGTTAATCGCACCTGGGTTTGTACACCGACATGGAGTTAGTGGCCCGAGTCGACTACAACCGATTCATCCCCGTCCTGAACGGAGGTAAGACTCTAAACACTCGCGAATCTCCCGTCGGCGAGTTACCTGACTCCTTCGTTTGCATATATGCCGAGGACTTGAATACTGGGCTTTAATTTTCTAGTAAAAGGCAAGGCCTGGCCATACAAGATAAGGGTTCTGATTTCATCACCGTTCTCTTCTTGCCCGCCTTTAGGAACACGTAACCTACGCGAACCTAAGCCTTAAAATTTTGACTATAACAAGACCGATAGGGTAACGAGCTTAATAGGAAAGTCGCTCGAAAATATTGGTTACTCTTTTAAGCACACTTCAAGTTCATGAAGGTTTCGTGAGTTGAATGCGTGACTGCGCCGCATTGTAATTAGGTGGAGGCCTTGGGTATCAAAGCTCCACCGAGCTTCCCGCCTCGATTCAACTCACTTTGACTCGATTGATTCCGGAGGGGTTTGCTTAAATTGTAACGAATTCCCTTTTCGAAAGTTTAGAAGATGGTCTAGAAACAATCTAAGTGGAGCCATCATGCTTTTGTTTGCTAGAAATCTCAGTTTGCTCGTTTGAGCTCTACCTTGATTTGTGATTGCATAGAATCCCCTTCCTTATTCTTTGCATGCCCCGAACGTAAAGAGACGCCCTATGTAGATTTTTTAAAGAGAAACCTAGTAGTTCTAAGCGTCTCGATTACCTCAATTCTTCCAATTTTTTGAAGAGTCCGTTTTTGAACGTCCCGTCTGGGGAGACAATCCCTAATATTCCGATAGTGCCGTAAATGGCAACTTTGAAAGCCTTGTTGAACCCGACTAGTGGCTACTGGTCCCTCGTATCGGAGTTAATGAAACTAAGCAACTTATGAACTTAAACCTGGGACCTTACAAATGCTCCCAATCTTCTTAGGGAAAGAAAATGAAAACCCCTATTTTCATGTTAGGGACTTTGAGGAAATTTGTAGTACCCTAAAAATTAGAAACCTTGATGATGATGCTTTTAAACTCAGGTTATTCCTTTTTTCCTTGAAAGATAAAGCCAAATCTTGGCTATATAGTTTGGCTTCTGGTTTAATAGAAACATATGAACAACTTACATCTGCCTTTTTGAACAAGTTTTTCCCTAGGCACAAAACATCGTCTATTAGGACGCAAATCTGCACGTTTTCTCAACAGAGGGAGAATCTTTGTATAGGTATTTGGAAGGTTCAATGATTTATTAGCCCAATGTCCTCATCATGGTCTAGAAAAGGTTAGGTTAGTTCGCATCCTTTATGAGGGTTTAGATTATTCCACTACGACCACAAAGAGAATCTATGTGTACGTGGGTTTGAAAACCAAATGCTTGACGAGGCGATGACATATTTGCATGAAATCGCCGAAAAGACCCAAACAATCGGAAAAAGTAGGGGGAACCCAAGAAAACAATTCTTCTAGGCAGAGGAAACGTTAATAGGGTAGAGGAGGCTTTGAATCGATGCCGAATTGGGTGCTAATAGCTAAAGGTTAAACTTTAGAATTGGGTCACTCTAGTGGTAGAGTGGAGCCTTTTGGGAAGGCTGAGAATAATGAAGAGCAAGCCAATGCTCGTATAATAACACTAGATTCGACAACCGCGAAATTTGACCCATATTCAAACCTATAATCCCGGTTGAAAACCATCCGAACCTTTCGTGGTCTCAGGCCAGAGTCAAGGTCAGCTTAGTATGAATCCATCCGTTAAGCCAAGGGAACCATCGAAATCATATTGCAGGATGTGAAACCAACTGAAAATTTGGTCACACATTCCTCGCTTCAAAAATATGTCGCGTATAAGTTTCAGCATTCATGCAGAAGTTCTCTTTTAATGCATGACTCATAATTAGCAATTCCTTTCTCCTTACTAACTCATTCATTCTAGGTGTAGTTTTTCTTCTTATGTCTCTTACAGTAATGTCTTCATCCAAGATGTCAATGACAATTCCAGGACTGTTTTTAAGTTTGATTGTGGTTTTCGTTGTTTATAGTAGTTTTTATACTACTGAAATTGTTCGTCTATCTCCTACAGATGACATTTCTATTCGTAAGGTACTCGGTGATATTTCTTCAACATCTCCACAACAGGTATACATGCTTACTGATATATACCTAAAAAGCAGAATCAAGTTTTAGAAATACAATATTCTTTTTCCATGTTAAATATAAAATATCTGCAGGTTCATATTTCTTTAGTAGGTGAGGATAAGATGCGAATAACTTGGATTACAAATGATCATGGAACTCCATCGAAGGTAGAATATGGTATTACGGAGGAAACATACAATTTATCAGCGATAGGGAGAGCTTATTCGTATAACTATCTTATCTACCAGTCAGGAGAAATTCACGATGTTGTCATCGGTCCACTGACACCTGACACTGTGTATTACTATCGATGCGGGTCAAATTACGATCGTGTATTCAGTTTCAAAACCCTACCAGCTAAATTATGCCTATCAAGTTCGTCGTTGTAGGTAAATATGTACACATTATGCCTGAAACCCACAGATGTTTATTGAGATAGGTGCGTCTATGTATGTTGTGTATAGTTAGAATTTGATTCAATGGAGCACTAAGGGTACCAATGCATGTAGGTGATCTTGGCCAAACAGGATGGACAACCACAACCCTTAATCACATTGCAGCATTGAGTTACGACGTAATGCTTTTACCAGGGGACTTGGCTTACGCGGATTATTACCAACCACGATGGGATTCATTTGGACAAATAGTAGAACCACTAGCAAGCCAACGTCCGTGGATGGTAACACAAGGAAATCATGAAATTGAGTATATACCAATACTTTATCCTGAATCCTTTGCAGCATATAACGCAAGATGGCATATGCCTTTCGAAGAAAGTGGTTCTACTTCCAACCTGTACTACTCTTTTGAAGCTGCAGGGGTTCATGTCATCATGTTAGGGTCTTATACGAAATTTGGGTCTGATTCGGATCAATATAAATGGCTCCAAGATGATTTGGCTAAGGTCGATAGGACTAGAACACCGTGGTTAATTGTAATCCTCCATGCACCGTGGTACACAACAAATATAGATCATCTATTAGAGTTTGCGTCTGTTGGAATGAAAAATGCAATGGAAGATTTGGTTTATAAGGCTCGAGTTGATGTTATTTTCGCTGGCCATATTCATTCCTACGAGAGATTCGTAAGATTTTCATGTATTCTTAATTTGTTCGTTCTGGTGAACCATGAGAGTGCTGATACTATCTATATGGAACAGCCTAATTTCATTTTCATGGTTGCAGAATCGTGTTTATGGTGAGAAAGCCAATAGATGCGGTCCAGTGCATATTACAATCGGTGATGGTGGAAACCGTGAGGGGCTTTCTGGAAAGTAAGTCGATAACTGATATTGCTAACCCAATGCTCTAAACTTTTTTCCATATGGTAGAATTAAGGATAAAATTCTCATAATCAGTTGATTTTTGTAGTTACATATACCCGCAGAGAGATATTTCTCTATTTAGAGAGGCAAGTTTTGGACATGGGAGGTTTGAGGTGGTGAATGAAACTCATGCATCATGGATTTGGCATAAAAATCAGGATGATGAGTTTGTCGTTGCTGATACTGTTTGGTTAAAAAGTTTGTCTTCAGATCTTGCATGTGCTGTAGAAACTCAAAAGAAAGATTTATGATAGATGTGAAGAAATGTACCATTTACGGTAAAACAAGTCATGTATACATACACTTATTCCAAAAGCTTTGGGAGTAGAGAAATATGTGGAAACTGATATTAAAGACCTTAACAAATCGATTCTCCATTTAACACCGTGAGTAGAATTCATTTTGGTTTTTCTCCAATGTCTCCATAGCTTTGCCGATTTAAGAATCTACATATAATCTCAATCCACATCACTGTATTTTTCAGTGTTCATTCACTTTTATGCCTGATGATCACTATTTTGAAGGAAAAAAAAAGGAACAGTGGTCGAATAATATATGCTTAACACAAATTGTTTAGGTTTTCACTACAAAACTAGGCAGAATATGAGTGACACCTATAGGCTATCCTGGAGCATAATAGATGAATGAAGAGCAATTTCATTTTGTGTGCGATGTGTCTTTGGTAGTATACCATTTTGTGTGTAATGTGTTTTCAATGATCTCGGATCTCGGCAAGGTCGTTTGACACTTTGACAACAATAGCTCCGGAGAAACCTTTGCCTTTAGCAAGTAGCTAGATTGATTTTTACCTGAACCCCAGAAATTGTAATTTGACACACTGTTACCTAGGAAAGACGGCCGCCAACTACATATTGAGGCCAAATGGAAATTACCGGATACCAAACTTGTCAGTTTGACTCAAATTTGCTCAAGTCACAAAATCGAGTCAAACTGACAAGTTTGGTATCCGGTAATTTCCATACGTGCTTGTTCTTTCTTTCCAGAGTATTGTTGCCAAAGCCGTTGATGAGCACGAAAGTGCTAACGATTTTCACCCATAAATACATTAGTTAGGCCTCATTTTATTTCTAATAAACTTGTTTGTAGGTGTTTTTGTCAAATAAGCTCTTATGGAAAAAGTTGCTCGAAAAGTGGTTTTGTACCCCGAAGGACACATGTTATTCTTGACTCTCAATTTTGGATAAGGGGCACCCAATTACTAAGGGGCACCCTAATTACTATTCGCACTCCTGGATTGGATAAGGGGAAGTCATCTTCTTCGTTTGAATTTCAATTTTTTAAGGAAAATGGTTGCGAGAAATAGGGTTGAAGATTTGGAGGTGTTCTAACGAGATTCAATGGTCGAAATCAATTGGGTTTGTTCCCATACCTAAACAATTTCCAGGTATGGGTCATCGTGTCGATCAAATTTGGCTAGATAATCAACAATCGATGAAACAATGAGAACATTTTTAAGGAAAATAATGGCAATGAAGAAACAGATTTTTGGCTCGAGTTTTGGAGGAATTTTAGAGACTTAACCAAACT
Organism: Papaver armeniacum; assembly: GCA_023531295.1. Classification (NCBI taxonomy): domain Eukaryota; kingdom Viridiplantae; phylum Streptophyta; class Magnoliopsida; order Ranunculales; family Papaveraceae; genus Papaver; species Papaver armeniacum. Next base: position 38,343 of record JAJJWW010009283.1, on the reverse strand, counting down.
TCTTGGGCGACTTGTTTTGACGTAACGAGTAATGGTATGGGTCTTCATTTCGGCTAGAAGTGGCTAGATTGTCGAGTTAAAGTCAAACAGGAGTGAAGAAAGACACGGATTGTACGTGTTTTCCAGGCATGGCGTTAGTGTTTTCGACTTGCCTCGAGGTGTTGGTAACAAGTTTGGAGTGTGAACAACACGAGCAGAGGCGTGAAAGAAAGAAACTAGGAAGCAAATCCCGTAACGGGGAAAGAAAATAAAGAAAATATTCTCTCTTCTACCGCCGAATATTGGAAGAATATTGTGGAGTGATTACAAAGATTTTTGAAGTCCTGTGATTATAAATAGAGTTTCACGAGAGCGTAGACGGATATCGAGCGATTGGGAGGCTACGGTCGAGAGAAGTGGCTTAGAGTAACTGACGCAGCAGCAGAAAAAATAGTGAAGAAGTGAAGAACAGAATATCATAGACAAATAAAGAACCGTAAACACCACGCGAAAGATAAGATCACATCCTCGCGGACAAATTAATCGTTAATCTTTGTCACATGAGTTTGCAACGCTTTATAAACGTTGCAAACTCCCGGTTTAATTTGATTTTCTCATTTTCTCTTCTTTGTAAACACCATTTGGGCAATAAAAATGAATTTTGAGTGTGTCTACATCATGAGTAGCTAAGCCCCTACGCCGGGTCGATTCTGAGGAAGCTGATTTTCGCACATGGGTGAATTTATTCTATTTTCTATTTGACTTTGCATTAATTTATAATAGAATTATGATTTGATAAAATTAGTTGTGATTCAATTAGATAGGTTATGCTTGAATTAAGATAATCTATGCTTAGGGGATACAATTAATGTTTTGAAGATCTACTTTGGCAAAACAAGAGTTGATGTTTTATTTATTCACTGAGCGATAATTGTTGAGAATGAATAATGAACCTCGTGTTGTGAATTCGGTGGAATTCTAAGACCCAAGGACTCTCTTTTATTTATTATTTTATTTAAACCTTTTAATTTAATCTTAACAACATCCGAGAAATCGAATTTTATAATACTACTACGAAAACTAAGAAAAATCATAAATCATTTTGGCGCGCCGACGCGACTTGTGTATAGATTTGTTTTTAGGTTTTATTTTTCTTTTATTATTTTTGTTCTTTTTTACGCTGCTTTTGGTATTTTCTATTTGCTTTCGGATTTGGTGCGAAGCTTATGAGAAAGAAAAAGTTTTGAAAAGTAAAGCGAAAAGAAGGAAAGAAGAGAGAAAATCCAAAGGAGTAAAGAAGAATATTTTTGTATATAGTGTAATTTTTTTTTTTTTATTATTTATTTTTTCTTAGAAACTGTAATTAGGTAATTATGTTTGTAATTTGTATTTTTATTTTTGGACTTTTTAATTTTTGGACTTTATTATTTATTTTTTTTGGACTTTTGGACATTATTAATTTTAAACCCTAAGGAAGGGTAATTTAAATATAAACTGCACAGGAAGGACGGTGATTACGATATCACCTCGGCCCCTCGGTTCGTACACGACATAGGAGTCGTGGGGCCCGAGTCGACTTCAACGGCTCATCCCTCGTCTGGGAACGGGAGGTAAGAATTCTAAACACCCGCGAATCCCCCGTCAGCCGGGTTTACTGATGATTTCGTGTGAATATATGTCGAGGAACTGAATCCGGTCGCTTTAATTTCCTAGTAAAGGGCAAGGACTGGCCATACAAGATAAGAGTTTGGATTTCATCACCGTTCTCTTCTTGCCCGCCTTAAGAAAACGAAACCATACACGAACCTAAGCCTAAAATTTTGACTAGAACGAGACCTATAGGGTAACGATCTTAATAGGAAAGTCGTTCGAAAAAATATTGCTACTCTTTTGAGCATACTCAAGTTCATGATGGTTTCAAAGGAGTTGAATGCGTGATCGCGCGCCTTGTAATGCGGTGAGGCCTTCAGGTATCAAAGCTCCACGCAGCCTTCCCTCGCCTCTATTCAACTTACTTAAACTCTGGGATTGGTTCCGAGGGGTTTGCCGCATTGTAACGAATTACCTTTCGAAGGATTAGAAGTCGGTCTAGAAAACAATCTAAGTGGAGCCTTCATGCTTTTTGTTTGCTAGAAATCGCAGGTTTTCTCGTGGTCGAGTCGGCCTTGTTTGTGTTTGTGTAGAATTCCTTGGAGCTAGGATGTCAAACCTGGGTATTATAATAGCCATCACAATGAATATGAATATCCAACTCAACAATATGGACATCACTCTTTTTTGACCATAGTGTGAATAGTGGTTGGGAACGCCAAACTTTTGAAGGTTATGGGTCATACCATGGTGATCCCATACTATCCACACGCCACCCGGTCGCATTTGAGCAAATTCCTCTCTAATAGAGTCAACACGTAAGTTAGGGCCGAGACGACACGTAAGTTTGCGTAAATGAATAACTTAGTTATGGATGAAAGCATTGCAACGAGTGAAATTTCTTTCCTAGATTCAATAAGGAAGTCATGTAATTCGAGTCACGATACTTTATGAAGTCATGTGAGTCGAAATAATGATACCATAATGAAGTCATATGAGTCGATCTCGAAAGCTTTGTGAGGCCTGAAACGGAACCGCCGAGATAATATTAGTGTTTCCAATAGTACCCCGAAAATGAGGATAGTTATTTACATAATCAAGATGATGAGGATAAAATTGGTAACACTACTTGTCTAGATGAGGTTCAACCATTTTCATATTATTATAATGAAGATTATGATGAGGATAGTGTTGATGAAGAATTTGAAATAAATAGGCATAGTGATCGGAAATTGTTACCCCAATTGAGCTTTATAACGATAATATTATTTCTAGTTCAAATCCAAATAATTTTAATAATTATTCACCTATTCAAAAGGATGAGGATTTGATTAGAGATACCCCGTTTTAGACGATGTAGTATTTCCTTTTTGATTACGAAGCCAAGGATGGTTTAGAGGGACGAGTATATTTTGAGTCTAGCGATTTAGAAACAATAGACTTAGAAAAAGAAAATGAACTCGTAGAGATGAGTGAGGATGTACCGACTTAGAAGAATCAATGGACCATTTTCAGAATCGATGACCTTGAAATTAGGAAGTTGTGACTAGTCTTTTAGAGACACCGGAAACTCTAAGTTTGGGGGTGATTATCATTCTCCATGTGCCTTAACTCTTAAAAGGTCCCTAACTTGGGACTTGACATATGTGCCTCAACCATTTTAAAATATTATCTTCATACACTTTTTCCGAACCTAGTTGTGTCCATAAAGAAGTTCAGTTGTTAGAAACCCATCCTCCAGGGTTGATGTGGTTAACCCGTGCTATGATACCACGATTGACTTTGTTTTCCCACCAAAACCTTCCTTCCAATTTGTGGGAACGTATAAGTTTCGATGTGTTAATTATTAAGTTTTGAGACTAAACCTAATTACTTTAGGATATTAGGGTCGACACATTTGTTTAAGGAAGACCACCACTCTCTTTGTGGTCGTTGTGTGAGTCAAATCGATTGACTTAGAGGATCCCCAATTATTCAAAAGTTATTGTTATGTGCGTCTAAGTTCCTACTTGAGTATTTCCAAATCTCTACAACTTTGATCTTAAGAATCCTTCTTTGAGGAAGTCCAGCCCATGAAAACATTTTATTTAGACCCGTTCATAAGAGCTTCGAACCCGAACCACAACTAGATGTAGTTGTCTTAAACAAAACAATATATAAGGGTATCTTACCGGTCTCGTGGCGCTTCCTCTTCTTGTGGTTAGCACTTTTGATCAGATGACCCGCAATATTCCGGTATCGCTATATGATTCTTCGAGGTGACTAATCCTTTCCAATGTCCTGGGTCAAGAGTTTAAACTTAGCACTTCTTGGGAGGTAACCCATGCTCTTGCAACACTAAGAATATCTTTCCTTACTCTTCAAGTGGTAAACAGCTTTCTCCTTGTTCATGCTTTTAATTTCATCTTTAGAACATTGAGGACAATGTTAGATTTAAGTTTGGGGGTATGGGAGAAACTTTTTGTTAGTTGCAATAAATAAACTCGAGCCTAGAAATTTATGCTTATTAAGGATGGCACTAACCAATCTAAGTGGATGGAAGCATTTTGGTTGTAGGAGTTGAGGAACCAATGCTGATTAGATGGGCAACATCTAAAGAGTCTATTCATAAAAGCACATAGCTCAAAAGCTAGAAATAACATGATATTTTCACCGTATCTCGTTGAGTCCTTTTCACTTGTTTTTATTTTGTTTTGTTCTTTGTAAACTATGTTTCTAAGTGATTAGGTGGGGCCCACGAATCAAGTTGTTACCAATGCTAGGGTGAATTAGAGTGATTGAGATACAAAAAAAAAAAAAAAAATTGAGACCACCATCGCACCAACCTAATAAATTCAATAAAGTCGACCACCGGAACCCTTGTATATGCCACAAGTGTTGACTAGAAAGTTAGGATTATCGACCACCGGTTCCCTTTGTATATGCAAAGTGTTGGATATTAGCCGACTAGTATCTCACCATTAGGATAGGTTCATTTTGGGGAGGCCTTCTGACATACATATGGGAAACACCGCTCACTTAGTAAACATCAAAACCATCTATGTTTTTCTCTATATCCATCTTCTTGATCTATCCATGTGATTAGTTTTGACTCCTGGTATTGATTTCCATAGTGCGACTATCCGAGTAGAGCTCATGACTTATATATGAATTTTAGTATGCTTGAGTGCAAACTCGTGTACAAAGAATTGAATTTCGCATCGTGTACTTCCTCCCGTAGTCAATAAGTATGCCAACCAAGGAGATTCTTTAGTGCCTTCCAAGGTTCTCAAGCGTGGATAGCTAGGGTCCGGAGTAAAGGTTTTGTGGGTACACCTCTGGTAAACCCTCCGGAGACAACACTCCGCCACTGGGGCCACCTAGGGGTTCAAATGATTTTTATTTTCTAGAATAAATTTGCTCGAGGACTAGCAAATGATAAGTTTGGGGTATTTGATGTACGCATTTATGTGTCTAATTTGTCCTCAATGTTTCGTATGGTTAGTCTCGATTTTTGTACTAATTTTGGTGTTTTTATGTGTGTGTAGGTGTTTTTGGAGAAATACACTTGTGTGGAAAAAGTTGCTCAAAAAGTGTTGTTTGGACCTGGAGAAAAGTGATAAAGGCACCCTCATTTTGGATAAGGGCACCCCAGGCACCCCGGTGATAAAGGCGCCCATGTTTTGGATCAGGGCACTTCATCCTCTCCATTTCAAATTTTGGTTTTGGCGGGAAATTATTGTTCTTCACCGGGCAGAATTTTGGTTTGATTTTTGGACGATTAGGAGGAGACTCAATGGCCGGAATTGATTGGGTATCTTCCTCTTGGCTTAACAGGGTTGGTATGGGTCGATTAGTGACCTAAATTTGGGTGGATAACTCGCTAGAAGAAAGCGAGTTGCACGGGTTTGCATGGGTCGTGAGCTTTGAGACGTGTAATGGGTGTGTTTGGAGTGTGCTATCTTTGCGGCAGAACGTGTAGAAGATAAATATCTAGTTTTGAAGCAAGTTGACGCGTGAAAAGGAATAACAGGAAATAATCCCGTGGAAAATATATTGTTTTAATGAGGAGATATTTGGTGATTATGAGGGGATATCTTTGCCCTGTCAAGTATATATATGTTGCTGAGGTCGAGTAGAAGAAGGGGGGAGAGATTGGGAGGTTTTAGAACGTGAGAAAAGCAAAATAATCGAAGTTGCAGACTGCCATTTTCTCGCCGCTTTTTTCAAGAACACGAAGAACGGACCAGCATAAGCGATCGTTCTTCTCATAGCGTCATGCGACCCATAGTCGTGGGTCGTAATACGAGATAGCGGACTTACAAGACAAGCACTTACTCTCTATCGTTGTTTGTAATGGTGTTTGCAACATCTATAACTGTTGCAAACCCGATTTTCATCTTATTCTCCTTTGTTCATCATTTGTAAACCATTTTTGAGCAATAATAATGGATTTTGAGCGTGTTTCCAACATGATGAGCTAGAACCCATCACTGGGACGACGGAGGAAGACAAATTTCATACATGGGTATTTTAATTAATTCTCTATTTGACTTTTGCACCAATTAAAATAGAATTATGATTTGATTAAATTGGTTGTTATTCAATTAGATAGGTTATGCTTTGTTTAGATAATCTATGCTTACGGATACAATTAATCTTTTGAGAGTCTACCTTGGCAAAAATAAGAGTCGGCGTTATTTTGTTTATTGAGCTTTAATTGTTGAGAATAATTAAATTGAATCTTTTGTTATGAGTTTGGCCGAATCCTGAGTCCCAGCACATCTCTCCGTCTTGTGACATAAATTGTATATATTCTGTATTTTTATTAATTCTTAAAAATCAATCTCATCAAGTCCGAGTGAACGACAACCTTACTACCATTTTCTACAACATTATTGAGTCTAATCAGCCGTGAAATTTTCCTAATGAATTTTGGAATAGTACATGATATTTACAATGCATGAAATAGGTAAGCATAATAAATGGGTATCTTATTTGTATTATGATTTAACTTGGCAAATGCATTTTCCATTTAAGATGCATATTTATCGTGTTCTTTCTTTCTCTAATATTTTTTTTTTTCCAAATTATGCTAGATAACTTTTGGTGAACGAGTTAGATCAAACACCGCCCATCTCTGCTCAGGAGTGGCTTCCCAATATAAAAATTCATTTGGCGTTCACATAACTGTAGCCCTTTGCGCACAAGAAAATCAATTGATTGGATGCCAAATAAAAATCATGATGATATTGGCATCATCAAAGCTATCTAGGTTAATTTAGAAAAATAAAATGGCACCATCAAGGCTATCTAGGTTTTTTTGATAATCATGATAATATTGGCATGATGATATTAGCTTAAAATTAAAAGGTACACTGATTTACATGTTGATGGCTGATAAGAACAAATAAAATGGATTCTGAACAAAAAGGGTATCATGTTGGGGTTCAGTATAGCAACCATGTGATTCCTTAATTAGCAATATACACTCCAACAATAATAATCGGCAACATTTCCGAGTGTTTAAATGAGCTTGTTCAGTAGCTATCTTTAAGCAAGCACAAGCAACACTTTTCAACAATCCAAACAAGTCATGCATGTGAAAACTGATACCGGATCCTTAGACCTAAAAAAAATTAACAGAAAGAAAACTTGCGTATTTTTAGTTTTGATGTATTTTAGGATATAATATATGCTGTTGCCTTTTTTAAATTTCATTTAAATTAAAAACAAAAATTAATAAACATTTGACGGTGTGAGTTTACACCAACCAATAAGAACAATTTGTTATGTGCACACTCTTTAAAGGAGTGTGCACAAAATTGCACTCTCTATTTTCTTGCAATAGCCAATAATGATTATAGTAATAACTGATAAACACAGCATTCATACTAAAGACGTAAGGTAGTGCCAAAATGATTTATGATTTTTCTTAGTTTTCGTAGTAGTATTATAAAATTCGTTCTCTCGGATGTTGTTAAGATTAAATTAAAAGGTTTAAATAAAATAATAAATAAAAGAGAGTCACTGGGTCTTAGAATTCCACCGAATTCACAACACGAGGTTCATTATTCATTCTCAACAATTATCGCTCAAAGAATAAATAAAACATCAACTCTTGTTTTGCCAAAGTAGATCTTCAAAACATTAATTGTATCCCCTAAGCATATATTATCTTAATTCAAAGCATAACCTATCTAATTGAATCACAACTAATTTTATCAAATCATAATTCTATTATAAATTAGTGCAAAAGTCAAATAGAAAAATAAATAAATTCACCCATGTGCGAAAATCGGCTTCCTCCATCGACCCAGTGTGGGGGCTTAGCTACTCATGATGTAGACACACTCAAAATTCATTTTTATTGCCCAAATGGTGTTTACAATGAGGAAAAGAAGAGAAAATGAGAAAATCAAATTAAGCGGGAGTTTGCAACGTTTATAAGCGTTGCAAACTCACCGTGACAAAGATTACCAGATTGACCTGTCGCAGATGACAGTCTTATCTTTTCCGCGTAGCGACAGCTTCTTTACGACTGTCTATGATAGTCTGCTCTTCACTTCTTCACTATTTTTTTCGTCGCTTTGCCAGACACTCTAAAGACTTCTCGACCACCCCGTAGCCTCCCACTCGCTCGATATCCGTCTCGCTCTCGGGAAACTCTATTTATAATCACGGGACTTCAAAATCTTTGTAATCACTCCACAATATTCTTCCAATATTCTAAGAAAGAAAAGAGAATATTTTCTTTATTTTTCTTTCCTGTTACGGGATTTGCTTCCTAGTTTCTTTCTTTCACGCCTCCGCTCGTGTTGTTCACACTCCAAACTTGTTACCAACACCTCGCACGAAGTCAAAACACTAACGCCATGCACAAAAACACGTACAATCCACGTGTCTTTCTTCACTCCTGTTTGACTTTAACTCGACAATCTAGCCACTTCTAGCCGAAATGAAGACCCATACCGGCCATGTTACGTCAAAACAAGTCCGCCCAAGAAGTTTCAAATAAGTTAAGTCTCTCTAAAATTCCTCCAAAACTCGAGCCAAAAATCTGTTTCCTTCACTGCCATTATTTTCCCGCCAAAAATGTTCTTGCTTGTTTCATCGATTGTTGATTATCTAGCCAAATTTGATCGACACGATGACCCATACTGCACTGTTAGGTATCGGGAACAAACCCAATTGATTTCGCCATTGAATCTCGTTAGAACACCTCCAAATCTTCAACCCTAATCTGCAACCATTTTCCTTAAAAATTGAAATTCAAACGAAGAAGATGACCCCCTTATCCAATCCGAGTGCGAATAGTAATTAGGGTGCCCCTTAGTAATTGGGTGCCCCTTATCCAAAATTGAGAGTCCGAATAACATGTGTCCTTCTCTGGGTACAAAAACCACTTTTCGAGCAACTTTTTCCATAAGAGCTTATTTGACAAAAACACCTACAAACAAGTTTATTAGAGATAAAATGAGGCCTAACTAATGTATTTATGGGTGAAATGCGTCGCACTTTCGTGCTCATCAAAATCCCCATACTTACATTTTGCTAGTCCTCGAGCAAAACAAAATTGACCCGCTCTACAATGGTCATATAATAAGATAAGTTAGACATACACAAAATTGGTCATGACAAATGCCATACATAAGACGCGACACAATTTTTTTTTTTTTTTTTTTTTTTTTTTAAAACCCGCTCAACAGCTGGTCACAATATGCAAGAAAAATCCTGAAAAAGAAAAGTAAAAAGTTAATAACCACTCCCCCACACTTAAACATTACATTGTCCTCAATGTAATTGAGTCATCCAACGTAAAAATTAAGATGGGAAATTCAAAAAAATAAAAATAAAAATAGAATAAAAATAAATAAATAAATAAAAATTATACCTACTGGAATGTACAAAACGGATCCCCATACACTAATAACCTGAAAACTTGGGGATCGACCCAAAATACAATATATACAAATGACAGCTTCACAATTATTTTATGAAAAAATGGGGACACTGAAACCGTCAGAAAACAAAATTTACCCCTAAACCAAGTTTACTGCACATGGAAGTGCGTAAAGAACAAAGTACGGGGATTACGGGAAAATTTCAACTGGCTCATGCATGGTATTAGAAATAGGCAAGTCCTCACGGGTACTTAGATGCAAAGTAATCCAACAATACTTTAGAAGCACACAATAACCCTAAATTAGGCAACTTTTGGAAGTCTAGTGGTCTAGAAACAACCTCTAAGTCGGGTGAATGAACTTGTGAGGTAGATTCATCTATGGAATTAGGCGAATCAACCACACAATCATTCACGGGTCATCTATATGTTCTCGTTTGGAAAAGAGAGTCACTACTAGATTTATCATCATCGCAAATAATCTTTCATTCAAGAACTCTCAATCTTTGTTCCAAACTAGGCGGTGTGTGTTTTGTAATACTTCTCATAAATAGTTTCATGTGATTCTTCACTTACCTCATGTGTAGAGCGGAAACTCCATACCATTGCCCTACGCATATATTCGGCAAGCGTCATCTCGGATGAGTTTTCCCGATAATTTGACTTTCACGATATATTCTCGCGAGGCGTCATCGTAAAGTGAAGTCTCCTCGGGAAAGTCATCATCCTCAAAAATTCCACGAAAATAAATACAAAAGAAACGCATAAAAAGGAAAAAGAAAATACTGTACAAAATAAAAAAAAAATAGACCTAAAAAAATTAATCTAAAAACAAATCCGCGTCGCAACGGCGCCAAAATGATTTAGACTCAATAATGTTGTAGAAAATGGTAGTAAGGTTGTCGTTCACTCGGACTTGATGAGATTGATTTTTAAGAATTAATAAAAATACGAATATATACAATTTATGTCACAAGACGGAGAGATGTCTTTGGGACTCGGGATTCGGCCAAACTCATAACAAAATATTCAATTTAATTATTCTCAACAATTAAAGCTCAATAAACAAAATAACGCCGACTCTTATTTTTGCCAAGGTAGACTCTCAAAAGATTAATTGTATCCGTAAGCATAGATTATCTAAACAAAGCATAACCTATCTAATTGAATAACAACCAATTTAATCAAATCATAATTCTATTTTAATTGGTGCAAAAGTCAAATAGAGAATTAATTAAAATACCCATGTATGAAATTTGTCTTCCTCAGTCGTCCCAAGTGATGGGTTCTAGCTCATCATGTTGGAAACACGCTCAAAATCCATTATTATTGCTCAAAAATGGTTTACAAATGATGAACAAAAGAGAATAAGATGAAAATCGGGTTTTCAACAGATTATAGATGTTGCAAACACTCACATAAAACAACGATAGAGAGAGTAAGTGCTTGTCTTGTAAGTCTGCCCCTCTTCCTCAGACACGACCCACGACCGTGGGTCGCAGACGCCAATAGGAAACGATCGCTTATCTTGGTCCGTTCTTCGTGTTCTTGAAGAAGCAACACAAAATGGCGATCAAGAACTTGATTATTTTGCTTTTCTCACGTTCTAAAACCTCCCAATCTCTCCCCCCCTTCTTCTACTCGACCTCAGCAACATATATATACTTGACAGGGCAAAGATATCCCCTCATAATCACCAAATATCTCCTCATTAAAACAATATATTTTCCACGGGATTATTTCTGTTATTCCTTTTCACGCGTCAACTTGCTTCAAAACTAGATATTTATCTTCTACACGTTCTGTTGCAAAGATAGCACACTCCAAACACACCCATTACACGTCTCAAAGCTCACGCGCGACCCATGCAAACCCGTGCAACTCGCTTTCTTCTAGCGAGTTATCCGGCCAAATTTAGGTCACTAATCGACCCATACCAACCCCGTTAAGCCAAGAGGAAGATACCCAATCAATTCCACCATTGAGTCTCCTCCTAACTGCGTCCAAAAATCAAACCAAAATTACGCCAGTGAAGAACAATAATTTCCCTTCAAAACCAAAATTTGAAATGGAGAGGATGAAGTGCCCGATCCAAAACATGGGCGCCTTTATCACCGGGGGTGCCCTTATCCAAAATGAGGGTGCCTTTATCACTTTTCTCTCCCTTGGGTCCAAACAACACTTTTTGAGCAACTTTTTCCACACAAGTGTATTTCTCCAAAAACACCTACACACACATAAAAACACCAAAATTAGTACAAAAATCGAGACTAACCATACGAAACATTGAGGACAAATTAGACACATAAATGCGTCTATCAAAGAGACCAATACACTTTCGAGCAATAGCAACCACTACAGGAAAAATATACATCTACAATCGGAGATTTACAACGCTTGCTAAGTATTGTAGAAAGTCCTATGTTTTACAACCGGTTTCAAAGGAAGAGTTGTCGTATATCATCACCGCCAACCCTTAGGAAACAAGGGTTGCGCTAAGAAAACAAACGACAACTCCTTAAGCAAAACAGTTGTGACGACATTTAGCTATAACAATGTTGTTCCATATATGTAGTGACTTAGCCTATCACAATACTCACAAGTGTTGTTGAAGAACACAAAAATATGATAATGAAAAATATGTTAGAGGGGAGATTCGAACATGAACCTACTACATGGAAGTCTAGCTCATCAACCACCCTTTCAGTTCACAAGTTTTGATTTTTTTTCTTTTTTTAAATAGAAACCTACAACAACACTTATAAGTGTTGTTGAAGTAAAAATATATAATGTTCCATATATGTAGTGACTTAGCCTATCACAATTCTCACAAGTGTTGTTGAAGAACACAAAAATATGATAATGAAAAATATGTTAGATGGGAGATTCGAACATGAACCTACTGCATGGAAGTCAAGCTCATCAACCACCCTTTAAGTTCACAAGTTTTGATTTTTTTTCTTTTTTTTAAATAGAAAGCTACAACAACACTTATAAGTGTTGTTGAAGTAAAAATATACTAATGTTTTATTTATGTAGTGACTTAGCCTATCACGTCTAACAAGTGTTGTTGAAGAACACAAAAATATGATTGAAGTAAAAATGTATAATGTTCCATATATGTACTGACTTAGCCTATCACAATTCTCACAAGTGTTATTGAAGAACACAAAAAATATGACAATGAAAATATGTTAGAGGGAGATTTGAACATGAACCTACCGCATGGAAGTCTAACTCATCAACCACCCTTTCGGTTCACAAGTTTTGATTTTTTTCTTTTTTAAATCGAAAGCTACAACAACACTTATAAGTGTTGTTGAAGTAAAAATATATAATGTTGGAAAAAATGAGGTTGGGGGATTCGATCATGAGCCTCGAGGGTGGAAGTCTACACCACTAACCATCCTACACTATCACATGTTCTGTCAAGTTTGTGGTTCTTTAATACACTAACTATACACTAAGTTTATGACAACCCTTCATAAGTGTTGTAAAAAAATATATAATGCTCAAAAGTAATGCTCAAGTGGTGAGCCGTAAAACAGCGCGAAGCTTCCTCGTAATGCATCACATACCGTTAGATGTATTTGACTCTCGAGAATAGAAAACTTGTCGCGCTTGTTTTGCTAAAATGAATGATCGTTACAGTATTGGTTCTTATGATACCTTCACACCAAAACTGTGAGACCAATCACATTTGAATATTGGAATTTGAAACATATGATTTTAGTCCAACAATAGAATTTCTTCTAAAACACCGTAGAACCCAAATGGAGCTGTTAATTGTTTATTTTACAAGAAAAATACTAGTATTAGTAAAGGAAATACAACAAGAGTGACAATGATAGTAAAAATTCAATATCGTAAAAACAATACACTATACTGACTTAGACTAGTCCACTCACGGCCAGGTTTCGATCTCAGAGCCTGGTATGCGTACATGATGCGTGTCGTAACCACAACAAATTAATTAATATTTTTCCACCTAATTAACAAGTAATATAGTGTAGTCAAGTTCGTTCCCACGAGGAGCAAGAGATTCTAGTTGTGAAAATTGTCACGAAAAGGGGGGTGTAAAGCAAAAGAAAGTAAATAAAGCAATTAAAAGTTAAAGTTGAAATCAATAAGAGAGACAAGATCAAGGAATCCTTCTTCGTTGCAAAATAATGATTAAAGTTATGTTCTTTTCTACTTGTTATTAGTCACAAATTATCACCAACCGTAGGTAAAGCAGCTAGATCAGTGTTAAACCCCTAAATCCCTTGTATCACCGGACACGGAAGTTCTCGACTACCGGATTCTATTTACCAAACCACCTAGAAGTAGATCACTCAAGATGTAATTTAAATAAACGCATTAAGATTTATGAACTTATTAGGTTGATATTAGTAGTTAAACTCTTAGATCAAGGTTTACTTGCTAACGTTGTTTTTACACACAATTGCTCCACGGAATCCCTCCGCAAGGTCTCGTGTTTGCTACTTATGTAAAGAGTCAAGAAACGATTACTTATCTCCTAACTTTCACTAGCTTTAGATCAAATTAACAAATCAATTTAGCGTGCACTCCAAACAATCTATCAATCAATCATGAATGACTAAACATTCTTATTAGTAAAAACAATCGATAATTATGTGAAAAACCTCAAGATAGAATTGAAACAAAACTCAAATCATATATTAAGAACTAGGAATTCATCCTCAATCAATAACAAAATTAGCTACTCATGCTTTTGAAATTCACACAAATAATTATTAAAAGGAGAATTTTCAAGTTCACACAAATAATTAAGAAGAAGAATTTAAAGCAAAAACACAAGTGTAGTGTGTGTAGAGAGGTGTGTAAAAGATGTAGAAAACTTCTCTATTTATAGGCTTCAATATTCTCCAAATCTTCTAAGAAATAGAATCCTTTTCCTTTAGCAATTCAATTTCCAAATCCAAGCCTTTCTCAACTCTTCCATCTTCTCTTTCCAAGTTTGAGCCCAATTCTCCATCCAATTCCTAGTCCAAGTCTTCACACCCATGAGAGAAGTCCATAGAAAATTCTGAATTTTTGGCTTCGAAAACTGGTATTATGGCCTAATCCGTCTAATAGTCGCCGGCCACATGAAAAGTTCACCGTCAATGGTATATTCGACGGAATATTAAAATCGATCCACACCGATTAGAGATAACGGTCAAATCGGGTCAATCGTTAGTCAACGGGGGTCAAAGGAGGTGGAGTCGACACCTTGAATCGGTATGAGTCGACTCCCTAGGTGGTGACTTGTCTTACTCGGCTGAGCCGGGATCTACCGGATCACCGAGTGGATCGGTTCATCGCGGGTTGACTCGCTTGTAAGAAATTCCGAGCGAAGTTTCGTTTGTTTCTGGGCATTTCTCAGGCCAATTCCAGGCCGATTTTTGGGTCTTCACCTGTAGCAATCCTAACATACATCTATTTCAAGCACTACTCAATACACAATTGCTGCTTCAATCTTCAGACCACCTCTCATTCATTTCAATTTCAATTTCAAACTCTAAAAAACCACAGAACTCTTTGTTAATCATCCATGGAAACAATGTCCATACCCTTTAAACCATTCCAATAACCGATTCCAACTCTATCTTCACTTTTTTAGTTCAAACATTAACACCTTCTATTCTTTGATCGAACTCAAGAACCATCAGAACACCGCCTTATCCTGACCTCCAGCTGTTGCTAGATTCAACCCATTTCATCTTCACAGCCTGGTATGCGTTCGTCGGAGCCTGGTATGCGTAAATGGATGGATTCGTCGTTCTTACCAAGTTTCTGACTTATAGTAGTCCACTCACGGCCAGATTTCGTTCTCGGAGCCTGGTATGCGTACGATATGTAGAAATAGGGTTTGTTTGAGGTTTCGTATAATATTCCGGAGGAATCTTACATGTAAATGGATGGATTCGTCGTTCTTACCATGTTTATTACATAGATTAGTCCACTCACGGCCATGTTTCGATCTCGGAGCCTGGTTTGCATATAATATGCAAAATATGGTCTGCATTTAAGGTTTCGTAGAATATTCGAAGGAATCGTACATGTAAATGAATGGATTCGTCGTTCTTACCAAGTTTCTAAATTAGACTACTCCACTCCGGCCGGATTCGATCTCGAAGCCTTTGGTATGCCTTCAATATGCAGAAAAAGGGTTTGTTTAAGGTTTAATAGAATATTTCGGAGGAATCTTACCTGTAAATCGATGGATTCGTCGTTCTTACCAAATTTCTGACTTAGAGCAGTCAACTCGCGGCCAGATTTCGATATCGGAGCCTGGTTTGCATACAATATGCAGAAATAGGGTTTGTTTAAGGTGTCATAGAATATTCTGAAGGAATCTTACCTGTAAATGGATGGATTCGTCGTTCTTACCAAGTTTCTGACTTATAGTAGTCAACTCGCGGAGAGGTTTCGATCTCGGAGACTGGTATGCATACAATATGCAGAAATAAGGTTTGTTTAAGGTTTTCGTAGAATATTAAAGGAATCTTACTTGTAAATGGATGGATTCATCGTTCTTACCAAGTTTCGACTTAGAGTAGTCAATTCACTACCCGGTTTTAGATCTCGGATCCCTGTACGCATACAATATGAGAAATAGGGTTTTTTTAAGGTTTCGTAGAATATCTCGAAGAAATCTTACCTGTAAATGGATGAATTCGTCGTTCTTACCAAGTTTCTGACTTAGACTAGTCAACTCGCGGCCAGGTTTCGATCTCGGAGCATGGTATGCATAGAATATGCAAAAATAAGGTTTGTTTAAGGTTTCGTAGAATATACCGAAGGAATCTTACCTGTAAATGGATGGATTCGTCGTTCTTACCAAGTTTCTGACTTATAGTAGTCAACTCGCGGAGAGGTTTCGATCTCGGAGACTGGTACGCATACAATATGCAGAAATAAGGTTTGTTTAAGGTTTCGTAGAATATTCCGAAGGAATCTTACTTGTAAATGGATGGATTCATCGTTCTTACCAAGTTTCTGACTTAGAGTAGTCAATTCACGGCCAGGTTTCGATCTCGGATCCTAGTACGCATACAATATGCGAGAAATAGGTTTTTTTTTTTAAGGTTTCGTAGGATATCTCGAAGAAATCTTACTGTAAATGGATGAATTCGTCTGTTCTTACCAAGTTTCGACTTAGAGTAGTCAACTCGCGGCCGGTTTCGATCTCGTAGCATGGTATGCATAGAATATGCAAAAATAAGGTTTGTTTAAGGTTTCGTAGAATATACCGAAGGAATCTTACCTGTAAATGGATGGATTCATCGTTCTTACCAAGTTTCTGACTTAGAGGAGTCAATTCACGGCCAGGTTTCGATCTCGGATCCTGGTACGCATACAATATGCAGAAATAGGGTTTTTTTTAAGGTTTCGTAGAATATCTCGAAGAAATCTTACCCAGTAAATGGATGAATTCGTCGTTCTTACCAAGTTTCTGACTTAGAGTAGTCAACTCGCGGCCAGGTTTCGATCTCAGAGCATGGTATGCATAGAATATGCAAAAATAAGGTTTGTTTAAGGTTTCGTAGAATATACCGAAGGAATCTTACCTGTAAATGGATGGATTCATCGTTCTACCCAAGTTTCTGACTTAGAGTAGTCAATTCACGGCCAGGTTTCGATCTCGGATCCTGGTACGCATACAATATGCAGAAATAGGGTTTTTTAAAGGTTTCGTAGAATATCTCGAAGAAATCTTACCTGTAAATGGATGAATTCGTGGTTGTTACCAAGTTTCTAACTTAGAGTACTCAACTCACGGCCAGGTTTCGATCTCGGAGCATGGTATGCATAGAATATGCAAAAATAAGGTTTGTTTAAGGTTTCGTAGAATATACTGAAGGAATCTTACCTATAAATGGATGGATTCTTCGTTTTTACCAAGTTTTTGACTTAGATTAGTCAACTCGTGGCCAGGTTTCGATTTAAGAGCCTGGTATGCATACAATATGCAGAAATAGTGTTTGTTTAAGGTTTCGTAGAATATCTCGAAAGAATCTTACCCCGTAAATGGATGGTTTCTTCGTTGTTACCAAGTTTCTTACTTAGAGTAGTCAACTCGCGGTCAGGTTTCGATCTCGGAGCCTGGTATGCATACATATATGCATAAATAAGGTTTGTTTAAGGTTTCGTAGAATATCTCAAAGGAATCTTACATGTAAATGGATGGATTCGTCGTTCTTACCAAGTTTCTAACCTAGAGTAGTCCATTCGCGGCCAGGTTTCAATCTCGGAGCCTGGTTTGCATACAACATGCAGAAATATGGTTTGTTTAAGGTTTCGTAGACTATTCTGAAGAATCTTACCTGTAAATGGATGGATTCATCGTTCTCACCAAGTTTCTGACTTATAGTAGTTCAATCACGGGCAGGTTTCGATCTCGGAGCATGGTATGCATAGAATATGCATAAATAAGGTTTGTTTAAGGTTTCGTAGAATATACCGAAGGAATCTTACCTGTAAATGGATGGATTCGTCGTTCTTACCAAGTTTCTGACTTATAGTAGTCAACTCGCGGAGAGGTTTCGATCTCGGAGACCGGTATGCATATATATGCAGAAATAAGGTTTGTTTAAGGTTTCGTAGAATATTCCGAAGGAATATTACTTGTAAATGGATGGATTCATCGTTCTTACCAAGTTTCTGACTTAGAGTAGTCAATTCACTGCCAGGTTTCGATCTCAAAGCCTGGTTTGCATACAAAATGCAGAAATAGGGTTTGTTTAAGGTTTCGTAGAATATTCTGAAGGAATCTTACCTGTAAATGGATGGATTCATCGTTTTTACCAAGTTTTTGACCTAGAGTAGTCAACTCGCGGCCAGGTTTCGATCTCGGAGCCTGGTATGCGTACCATATGCAGAAATAGGGTTTCTTTAAGGTTTCCTAGAATATTCCGAAGGAATCTTACCTCTAAATTGATGGATTTGTCATTCTTACCAAGTTTCTGACTTATAGTAGTCCACTCTCGGCCATGTTTCGATCTTGGAGACCAGTTATGCCTCGAAGTTGCCAGAAGACGGTTTGTTTAAGGTTTCAGAGAATATTCAGATGGAATCTTACCGGTAAATGGATAAATTAATCGTTCTTACCAAGTTTCCAGCTTATAGTGGTCCACTCACGGCTAGGTTTCGATTTCGGAGCCAGGTGATGCCTCTAAGTTGCTAGAAGAGGGTTTGTTTAAGGTTTCAGAGAATATTCTGACGGAAACTTACCTGTAAATGGATGGATTCATTGTTCTTACCAAGTTTCCTGCTAAGTTTGAAGTCAGAACCCTCCAAGAGCTTCGAGGTTCATAGATTGTATGTCAGTCATTATACCAAATTTGAAGTTCGAATCGACATTGAGCTTTATATTTATTGATTTTGATGACATATCTTGCTAAGTTTGAAGTCATGACCCACCCAGAGCTTCATGGTTCATAGTTTGTTTGTCGTTATACCGAATTTGAAGTTCGAATCCACATTGAGATTATTATTTATCGATTTCGATGATGTATCCTGCTAAGTTTGAAGTCAGAACCCGCCGAAGCTTCTTAGTTCATAGTTTGTATGTCGTTGTACCACACTGGAAGTTCATGACCTGTACGACTAGTCGAAATGGCTTCATGACCTATGTGACTAGTCGAAATTCAAACCAGAATCACAAAAAGAAACACAAAAGCACAAAGAAACACACCAATTATCAAATTCATTTCTTATTTTTCAGCTTCACCCCTATATTTTTTCCGGAATTTTTTATAACCAAAGGTTCATTATAATATCTTAAATTTATTAATTTTTTTTAGATTTTTTTTCATATCGAAAGTTGATAATAAAACCGAATTTAGTTTAGCAAAGAAGCACAATTTAGCAAAGAAACACAAACTTCTCACATACTGGGGTTGATCCGTGTGACCTTCCCTAATAAAATCTCTACCGTTCAAAGGCATCCAAGAATTTGTACAATCCGTATGACCTTCCTAATCTACGGTCCATAGTTACTTTGACTGTATACCCTAGCAGCGGAAACCCCATTCCATTCCATTCGATTCATCTGAGATTGGGTCTTCTTCTGCTGTAATTGCAATGGCTTCCTCCGCCTTATTCTTCCACTTACAGATCTGCCATGGATTCAACTGAAATGAGTTGCCGCTTCATTTTGTTTTATTCTGATTATTTATCTCATCATTAGTTCTGTTTATTTTCTTCACTGAAATTGATGGCGGCTTCATTACCAATCTGAGAAACCGGTGAGGAAATGCGGAAATTCAAAGATGAAATTGGTTACAATGAAACAAGCCGTTGCTGCTAATGGAAGAATCAAGAGATGGGGTATGTTTGAATTCTTATTACATAAGATTTTGTGTTACAGATTTAGATTTGGTCGTTGTTGAAGAAATCAGAGAAGAAATCTGATTTTGTTGTAGATTTGAGAAGGATGCTGGTGGATTCAAAGAATAGGGTGTAGCTGTTCGATTCATAAGGAAAGAAGGAACTGAAATGGGTGCTTTCATCAGTTTCTTAACTATGTTTTTTACTCTCAAAGTGTTGGAGTTAGGGTTACGAGATTGAGAAGATGGAGGCGGTTCCCGAACCAGAAATTGAGACAGAGCGAAGACTTGAAACTGATGAAATCGATGGGTTTATGTGGTTGTTCACTGAAGTATAGATTGGGGTGATTCAGGAATTATAAGTTAGGGTTCGAGCTCAGATAAAATGGGTTTCTTCTTGAGTTCGAATTGGCAGCAAATGGTGTTTATGATTGGTCTGTGAATGTTTTGGAGACAGGGGTTTGTGTTGGATTCGTAAGTAATTGCATATCTGATTTGGAGATGGGTTTTGAACTGAGAATGGATGATGCCGGAAGGATGGATTTCTGGAGCAGATGGAGCTGAATTAGGGTTCTACAACAATTGATGAAGCGGAGAAGACATAAATGAAGAGATAATCAAAGAAGAAATTGGGGGTTCGATTAGAGAATAATCAGGTATGTAAAAAGGCAGTGGTGTTGCTAGAAAGTTTTATGAATAAGTTCAACTCTTTGAATTGATTCTCTCTTTTTGATTTGGTTGATTTTGATTATAGAAATTTTATTTTGGATTTGTAAGTTTTGTCTGTTGATTCTATAATTGTTGGTGTAAACAGGTGAACCAAGTGGAGGATGATATAGAGAAGGGGATTGAGAAGAAAAAGGTGGAAAAGAGGGAAGAAGAAATTGGAGGAGGAATTGAGGGAGATGGAGGGTTTTGTAGGAAAAGGAGAATCGGGTCGGGCATCTCATGCAACGTAAAATCGACAAAGTATTGCGGATGAGGTATCGATTTATTAACTATGGGAATTACGATATAGAATGTGTTGTTGGATTTTGATTAATTGTTTTCTTACAATTGTTGTTTATTGCCGTTGTTGTAGTACCCGGTGTCAAGATTGCCTCCCATTGATGAGCAAGTCATTAGCATGAAACTAGTTTCCCACCCCGTAAGGAACAATAGAGATTTCAAAAGAGAAGGAACCTGAGTCGTCTTATCTAGTTCGATGTGGCCTTGGAGGCCTTGGAGTGAGGTTCCTGAGGTCACACTGTAGTATTGAGAGACAGGAACTCTTGGAGGACAAATTCATTTCCAACACGACAGAGATCAAGAAAAACCACAAGTAATGACATCTCGAAAAAATTTGTTTCGACCAAGTCCAGTTCTGGATATTTCTTCATCAAGTTGTAATACCCTCTTAATGTTGTATCTGGTGGTCTGTCGTAGCATTCCATTAAAGATTCATCTCCAGGACCTTTGCCTTTTATTTTTTTTTATTGATTCTTATTTTTTTTTTGTTTATTTCAGGAAATGGCTTAAGGATAAATAAGCATATGAAGTACTTGTGGATCCGTACTCAGAGACAGTTGTGGTTGTTATTTGCAATCCTGTTTCAAAGTGGCGAGGTCCACCTAAGTTTGAACCTAATTATGTGAAGGATGAAGCACTGCAGTATGTGCGTGACCTTTACCTGGAGTTAGGGAAGAAGGACAGGTAAAATTATTGCCATCTATTATTCAAACCACAGTCTGTAATTCACACTTAACGTTCTCTTTAAATGAACTTGGTAGTTAGTTTTAAAGAATGCATGACTGAATGAATATAGAGAAATGAAAACAGAAACTAATTTTATCGACCAGTAAATCAGTTTCTGTTGGTTATCTTTTTAGCAGTAGCTCCAAAAATATAGAGTTTTCTTTAACATTCCTACAAGCAGGAATAAAAAGTATATAAGAATCGGGTCATACTTATTCTTTTTTGGTAGCTTCGTCCTTGTCAAGTGTCTATGCCGACGAAGTTCCCTTTTGACGCTTGTTTCTAGTTTCCAAAGAAATAAACTCTTGCGTCTCTATCCATGTAGAGGTCCACTGAGATGATAAAAGTGAATTGGTATTAATTTAGCTTTTCTCTTTCTTTGTTTCTCTCTTTAGGGATCGCTTATAAGTTGGTACAAGGAGGGTGAAGTGGTTGCGGAGGCTGAGATTGCTGAAACAGATCCAAGTAAGGAGATACATGGAAAGCCAATAGGGTTTGGAGCCTACTCTGTATGTGTGAAGGTTGCTTATGTGGAGGATGCTCCTGTCTTCAAAGAGACTTCAGAAGTCAGATCTATTGGTGAAGCTGTTTCAGGTTTTATCACATGGCCCAAGGATCTAATTTCCTACGAGTAAACTTTCTTAATCATCTTTGATCTTTTGCGGAAGACTTCACCTTTTCGTAACAAACATCGTAACAAACATCATCACTGCCACTTTTTTGTATGTTTTGTGTATATTACATGGGTATGTGAATGTTTTTGTGTATATCACATGGGTATGTGAATGAATCTTTCAGTTACACTGGGTTTAGTTTAATTTGAATGAATCTTTCAGCTTCAGAGCTTATTTATGTTTCAGCTTAATCTAGTTGTTTCCTCACATTTCACAACACAAACCAGGTGCCAAAAGTGAAATGTATATGTTGGGCCTTATTCACATATAGAGTTGTGTTAGAGATTTCCACTACCCAACCAAGATATTGTGAAATAACATCTTTTCAATATAACTATGTGTTGTCTAAGATAGTTCTATGTGTTGTCCAAGATAGTTCGACAACTCATACAAGTGTCGTGCAAATCTTATTAATAATAATAATAACAGTTGTTTTATATGTTTCTAAGATACCTTACTTGTGTTGTCCATGATAGTCCTACAATACTAGTAAGAGTGGTGTTCAAAAAATTCTACTACACATAGTATAGTTGTATCATGGTGGTTTTTACAATTCCAACCAAGTGAAGTGACTGTAATAATCACAATACTAATAAGTGTTGTGTTAAATACATTTACTACTCAGCATAATGATTGTAAAAATAAATCTTGCAATATAAGTAGGAGTTGTTTAGTACGGTTGCACAACTCTAGGAAGTGTAATGAAAATTGTATTCACAATACTAATAGATGTTGTCTTCAAGTTTTCAACTACAGAAGCCAGATATTGTGAAATACTTTATTACAATATAACTATGTGTTGTACAAGATAGTTCCACGATACACTACTTGTGTTGTCAAAGATATTCCTGCAACAACAAGCAAGGGTTGTGTTAGGCTTTTTAAAAAAATCGAAAGAGAATCACAACTTTGGCAAAATATTGTCGAACCATGAATCACATCACCCTTTACAACACTTAGTCAAGTATTGTAGAAAAGCTTGGACTTTCTACAATACCCCACCTACACAATACATAAAAAAGCGTTGTAATAGGGGTACTACAACCTAATAAAGTGTTGTAAATGATGATTTTTCCCGTAGAGAACAAAACAATGCCAAGACTACAGGAACTGTAGCCTTTTTCTGAAGAAAAAATATTAGCCAATCAACCCTTCCAGTTCACCAGCCAATCAAATCTGTTACATATGTAAAATTTCTTGCCAATTATGAAGCACCGAGTTAGCATCCACAGATTTAAAGAGATCCGTGTCGCAGGTCCAAAGCACTAATGTCTGCTTTACAAGATATATTATCTCCTCAACTGTTTTATTTCTAGATCCAAAGACCCTCACTGCCTCGTTCCTTCCAAATGCACCAAACAATTACACGGTGTGCAATGTCCCGAGTTTCTTACATCTATTTTTCTAACATTCCAATCCCAAGCATCCAAAAGTTGCAAAACAGTCCCTGGTAGAGGCATGCGAAAAAGCTTTTATAAAATGATCCCAAACCGAAATGTAACTGCAAGCTATCAACAAATGATCCGAGGTCTCTCTTTCGATATTACAAAGAGGCGGTTATCATTTCAATCAATTCCTCGGTGACAAAGCATAGAACGAGTTGGCATTGTACTTTCAATTCAAAGTTCATACTCTCTGTTCTAAAAAGTGATTGTCATAAAGCTAACCGTGAATGACCCTTGGTCAAAAGCCTCAACTGGTGCAGCGACAGAGGCGGTTTGATCACTAAAATGTGTACGCCCCACATGTACTATGCAAACTCATCAGGAATGAACAAGACAATAGCAAGTGTGAGGCACAATGTGCAACCCCATATATGCATTGATCCTGTGAACGCAATGCATATCACACCATGTTGGATAAATTCCAATTTCCAAGGAAAAGAATTTCCGAAACTTGAACATGACATGCACAAACCTGTTCTATGTTCTAGTCATCACTAGCCACATTGACCCAAAACAAAATTGCACCACCCAGCCTGGCGTACCAATTAGGTTGGTTGTGGTTAACGACATAACAGAAATGTATGTATTGTTATAGTTAGCACCCTAAAAAATGTTTGTGTTTAATGGAAGCAATGAGTAAATATTACCTCTTGTTCACGAATATTTCTCCAAATACACAAAGGAAATGAGGTCCAACTGAGTCCTTCGACATTATATGATTCAATAAATTTATGGAGGAATTATTAAAATCAACTAAGCTAGCATTTTTAGAAGAAATATAAGAAATGCAACCGAGCTGTGGTGGTTAACAGTGCAGCCTGGATTTAATCAATCAAAGTTAAGCAATTGAAAAATTAATAGAATGTGGAAGTAGGCATGCAGTAACCTAAACAACCGCCGTTTACATGATTGAGATTCTCACGGATATTCTGCAGGTTAGGCTTGCCTTAGGAATTCGCTAAAAAGTGAATAATAGCTAACAAACATGCGATATAGTGAGTGTAAAGATGCGGTTATTCAAATGCAGGCATTTACTTATAACACTTCAGTAAATACATATCGAATACCAACGGTGAAATTACAAGACACAACCATATGTTGAACTAAAATAGTTTGAGATGTTACTAGGCTCAGAACATACAACTAAAGGTAAAAATAAAAAAGCAAATTAGAAGATTATCCAAATGAGCATCACCGAGTCAAAAATCAAGCTAACATACAAACAATTCAAACTAAGATTAGTTTAGTTGTTTTTTCATTTCTCTCTGCTTGATGAGAATCCAAAACAATGCAACCATATAAAGCCAATAGAAGAAAATTAGAGCATTAGCCAAATAAGCTTCATTATGGTATCAAAACTTGCTCACATTCAATTTGTTATACAACCAACTCAAACTAAGATTATCTTAGACGCTCTTTCCTCTCTCTTGTTCAAGAAAATGAATAGAATCCAAATACAATTCGGTATATAAAGCCGATGGATTTTACTAAGTTAAGGACTTTGCGAAGGGCTTTTAGATATACAAAAATTGACTTCAACACTACTCCTCCTAATTTCACTTTAGAGAATATTCGGTTAACAAAATATATCGCAAGAAATAGAAAATGTCAATTACAATCTTACATGGAATCGAATTGACTATCTTGTTTTGTCGAAATAAACAGAGACTAAAGCGCACCTAGTTGACTATTGAATCCCCCGGGTTATCGATAATGTTAAGAGGTAACAGGAAAATATATTGCATCATCTCATCGACAGACTCTTACTTTCCTAATTGTGCCTCGCATTTCCTTATTCGACTCCCATATATATATAACTAAACAAGTCACTACAGGTATACACCATTCAGATAAAGAGAAGTCACTAACAAATCCAAAGTTTGGCACAATCCCTCAAAGTTGGATTGGACGATATTAAGAAAAATAACAGTAGTCTAAATATGTTACTAATGACATTGACAACATTTAAGTTCACACAAATGTTATCTAAATTCAAAATCAAACTCAACGAATATTACCATTTTATAAGTATATGTATTCGGGGTTCGCATCCTCCTGTAGCTGCTCCTGGCTTCTTGTTTCCTCAATTCCAACCGACTCCATTGTTTTTGTATCTTCTTCGCCTAACTCTTCCAATGAAACTAAGGTGTTCATGTGAGGACATACTTGCATAATCTGGATCCTTAAACTTCACTAGCCTTTTTGAGGTAGAAGTTTTTGTGTCGCAAATGTTGAGATAGTAACTACCGTAATCAAAAACAGCACCACTCTTGGTAATGGCTAATAAACTTAGTCCGTCAACCCTAAACTCTCTACTCCAACCCAATGCCTGACGTTCATCTCCCACTTTCACGCCATGGTTATCAATCTTGTTTTTGAATAGCCATACGTCATTAACTGCCTACTCATTATCCGGACCAAGAAGAAAAAACAAAACCCATCCAAAACACCTATTCCATAATAAAACCAAACACTACCTTGTGGTATAGGAGGCGGTGAAGATGTTCTGAAACTTCTCCTCACCCAAATCGAAGGTAATAATCATTTTTAGTTCAAAGATGCGACAATAAAGTGCTCCATTGAAAAAACACCACTCCATCCCAATCGGAGAGAGTGGACATTTCAAATCAAAATTTCCGAGGTTTCTCCATCCATTCCCCCGAGCCTAGAGTGTAAACGTGAACTTACACAAACTCTTCCTGACTCATGGATTCCTCAACTTTGTACTCATTGGTAGAAGAAACATAACCACATCCGCCTACATAAGCATTCTTAATTTGAAGGAAAATATATTCCCTGGTAATAGGGTTACAGATACAAACAGATAGGCCTTCAAGACAAATCAACCCATTTGAAGAACCCACAAATTTAGTACCATTGTTAATTGGAGAGGTCAAATTAACCCTTGTAATTCTCTGAACGGGTGGTGTTGACTCATCATGATTTTCATTTAATTCAAAATAGTGAAATTTTTTATCATGATTAGTATCAAAAGTGTAAGCAATAAAACCCAACTTACCAGAATCATCAGGATGATTAAGATGATGATGTAAGTGCATCTTGGAGAAGGACGGATGACGAATAATTCTTCTCCAATTTGAGCATACTAATTTAGAATCAAGAACAGATTCAGCTGGTAAGCGAGTTAATATTTCTAACAAAATCTCCCGAGGGAGAAATTTGAAGTAATTCATGAACCCTTTTGATCTTATGCAGAGATAATAGAAATTCTTGTTAGTTAGGGTTTTAGGAAATGGTGATGGAAATAATTGAAGATTGGGTTTTGGAGCAACTGCAGTGGGACGAGTAAAACTATCGACTAAAAACAAAAAAGTTAAAGATATGGTTTTAGTCCGCATGAGACACTACGTTGGAGGAGTAAATTTGGTGGAGCGGGAGTCAGAATGGTTCGTCTGATATGGGGCGTAGTTGTTAAGTGCGCTTCCAGGTTGACGCAACTTTAAGTTACGCCTGATGTTGGGCGGTGTTTAAATTTGCGTTTGGTGTGGAACGTAATCCAGAACTACCCCTGACCGGGCGCAAACACAAAATACGCCTGAATGGGACGCAAATTGAAACTACGCCTGATGGGGCGCAAATTGAAACTACGCCGTCTGGGGCGTAACTTGTAACGCCCGACGGGGCGCAACTTTGTGGTAACGCCGATGGGGCGCAACTTATTGACTCACTTTGATGGGCGTAACTTGTGATAACGCTTGATGGAGCGTAACTCGGGTGCGCCCCACCACACACTCGTCCCCACGCGTGCGTTAAACCTTCTCAAACCCTCTTCGTTATCATCGATAGGCAGAATTAATTTGTAAACCCTTCAAGTGTTTTCATCGTTCACATCTTTTGTTTTCCATTCATACCTTCTTCTCTTCCTTGCGTCAATTTCTTCTCTTCTCTCATGTTAGATTGATTATCCAAGAAAAACGTAGAAAGTTTAACTTTAATTTGGCGGTGATGAGGTATGAGATCTAAATCTTTTATTAATTCAATTTCAAAGAAATAAAGATCAAAATAATCAATTATTTTGATTTTTAATCGTATTATTTCAGATTATAGATCAACCCAAATCCTTAAATTTTGTATTGGGTTTAGATCGAATTAGATTTTGTATTTGAGATTTTTTTTGATACCCCACTGTGTGATTTATTATGTCTAGTTTTAGGATGATTACCGGTTTTGGGTGATTATTATTTGGGTAATTTGACTATTGTTTTGATTATTTTGATAAGGATTATTACTGTTTTGGGTGATTATTGTTTGGTTAATTTGATTATTGTTTTGATTATTTTGATAAGAATGATTACCGTTTGGGTGATTAAAAGTTTGGTTAATTTGACTATTGTTTTGATTGATTCATCTCGTGATGCATACTTTTATTTATTGCATGTGTACAAATGTTGATTTCAGTGTTCAATAATCAGAAGACGAACAAGAAACAAAAATCTTTAGCCAATGATGATTATAATTTAATCTCTACCGGTCAAATTAAGGAGATTGATGTTCCGGGTTAGGGAGGAGGTTTCTGTCGTTGAAGATGATAAACCACACGCTTCTACGGATATCATAGTTGCATACAACATTAACTCTCAAGATACACATCGTGGTAACTCGCATTCGATCATTACTCACTATAAGGTTATTTCTAGACTTAGTCCTAGAGTCAAATATATTATTCAAAGAGCGGGATGGGATAGACTATTGAACATGGAATTGGGAGAAACCCCCATGCCATGGTCGACTATATTGTGAGAGGTTTTGGGATACTACGAATACTTTTCACTTCCTTTTGGTGAGTTGGAGTTTCACACTCTTGATTGGGTCATGTTGACAGGAGTGATTATTGGAGATGGGGTTGATGTTCCTTATGATGCCGAAAAGTATCAATTTGAATATGTCCGTGATAATATTTTTCCGGATATCCAAGATGACTCGCTTTGTGCGAAGGCGCGTCATGGAAATCTAATTCAATCACAAATAAATTTTTGAGTTCATATTTCGTACTTAAAAATTACGTGCACTCGAAAATGATAAAGTCATTCTTTGAAAGAGTAGCAACTTCTTTTTTTATGTATGTTTTGGGACAATTTTTTTCTCTAATGCAAAGAACTATATTGATGCGGGATGGTTAGGTCACGTTTGGACGATCTTGATGCTGAGTTTCCCTCCTATGATTGGGGTGCCGCCGCTTTTTCGAGACTCAGATGCGGCACTCCGTATAGCTGGTAGGAAGCGGAAGACACTAAGCGAGCCCTTCCAAGTATTAGAGGTAAATTCCTTTCATATACTTCTTCCTTTTAATGTTTAATTTATTGGGTTGAGAAAGAATCAATTTTTTGCTTGGTATTTTGATTTAGTTTTGGGGCTACGAATATTTGGGCATATGTGCACCGAGATAGTCCTACCCTAAGGATGATCAACCAATATGGCCTAGAAGTAGTAGGTGGAAACCAAAGAAGAAGGTGGTTGATATTGTTCGTTGTAGAACTTTATTTAATAAGTTGACCGCGGACCAAGTTACATGGCAACCTTGGGAATCATGCGGACAAATCCTTGAATCTAAATTAAATCAAAACTTCCTTACTCTCAAACACAAGGGTTATATTTTCTTGGAATGGCGTTGTGAGTATCATTTAATGGTTTTTATGCATACTAATTTATTTATTAGATGGCAATTACACCGTTATGATAATAACATACTAATTTCATGCATACTCCTTACTAATTGCACAAAGCATAACGTACCTTGGAGAAAGGTGTTGAGACAAACCATCCCACCTATGGTGTTCCCATAGATCTACATACAATAGTTGGGGATATCGATGATAAACAAGGAAAACGCCTAATCGAGAAAGGTTGGGTCGACGCGGTAGATATTGTGCAAGTTGTTTCGTATGATTTGTATATGCAATATTGGCAAATGTAACTAACTTTAAATATTATGTAACATATCCCGATTGGGATGTTCCATTATATGGGTATGCCATGACCTTCATAATCACACGATTCGAAGCCTCGAACATATACCTATTCCGCCTCAACATCAAATATCCCCCGTAAGTATACGTTCAAGATTATATGTTTTTATTAAAATAATATGTGCTCATTTTTTTCAAATGGGCCTAGAATGTTATTCATTGTTTTTATGTGACAGGATGAATGTTATTCATTTTATCAAGAGTATCTTTGATTTCGGTCATCAATTACGTGATTTTACGTTAAATCTAACGAAGGAGCAATCGGACATGAGGAGGGCGAAAGATGCGGAAATAGAAAAGACTCGGACATCGTAACCACATGTTAGAGGTACAACTCTCTCATTTGCATATGGCACCACATTCCCAACCTCCCCTTGGATTCGGTCAATTTTCCCAAACGATACCACAAACAGTTTGGAATACTATGGGACAAGGATCGGCTTGAACAATGGGACAAGGATCACCAACAATGTCGTCGCTTAATCCCACCGCCAGAGAGTCATTATGCCTTTTACCCCTCCTATGTTCGACATCTTTGGAGGAGAATACAAATGATATGAAGGGTTAATTTGTAAAAGTGAAATAAGATTCACTTTTACAGTGTATAGTCATTTCAAGTAAAGGTTAGACTGATAGTTGATGTCTTGGTGTTCTGCAAGAGGGTGCACGGAAAGATGTAGAGCGAGGATTTGGTGTTCTGCAACAACAATTTGGAATCATCAAACAACCTGCAAGAATGTGGGATCCAGATGTTCTTGCCTATATCATGAAAACATGTATTATTTTACATAATATGATAGTAGAGGATGAGCGTCTACCCGGTGACTGGCCACATATATATGAACACCGCAGGAACCCATCACCAGTTGCTATATCAAGAGAAAATAGTGTGAAGCACTTTCCCAAATTAGAGCTCAGAACGTGGTCGTGCAATGCGTAACAAACAAACGCATATTAACTTGCGTGATGACTTGATCGAACACATATGGTCGAGAATACGGATAGTTAAATAATTGGGCACAAGGATAGGTATAACTATTTTATTTTTGATAAAAATTGTATTATCTCTTCTCTATGTATTCATCGTCATATTTTAATTAATTACTGATGAGCATTATTAAAAGGGTTTTAAAAGTTAATTCAATCGAACGAAAATAATATTAAAATCCATAAATTACATAATAAACTGGCAAGAATAAAAATTAATATTTAAACACAATTAAACTACTAAACCTATTAGACATAATACGCCTTTTGCTCAAGATTGGTTTCTCTTATTCCGCACAATGTCCGCCTTTAGAAGTTCGAAATGCTCTCTTTGTAAGGGATCCAATTTATCGAGATCCCGCATTATGATGTCGTAAGTCAAGATCTATAGCTGCCTTGGCTTGTTTTGCCGCTAACTCACTTGTTTTGCCGCAACCTGGCTGCTCTTTGTTCCATCTTGAATTTTGATTGTGCTTCGTAGTGCGCATTAAAATGTTGTTGTTCTTGAATAAGTTGTCGCATCATTTCCTCTTGGGCTGAT
Organism: Papaver armeniacum; assembly: GCA_023531295.1. Classification (NCBI taxonomy): domain Eukaryota; kingdom Viridiplantae; phylum Streptophyta; class Magnoliopsida; order Ranunculales; family Papaveraceae; genus Papaver; species Papaver armeniacum. The sequence continues at coordinate 7,187 of JAJJWW010009283.1, read as the reverse complement.
TTATCTCGCCCGTTTTCTTTAGTCGTTTGCTTCTTTCTTTCCCAAATACTTAATGGGTTGTCTCTTCTATGTCTCCTATCTCACCGTCATTAACGCGGTCGGATGGAGTTCCTTGATCATGTTCTTCCCATCCTCTTCATCATTCTCATAATTTTCCTCATCGTGGCGTTGTGTCAAACACAAATGTTGAGCGTGATTATATTTTATATTTTCCAACATATATGGGTAGCACTCTTCGTGCTTAAATGACTTCCCATCATTACAATCCTTGAACGCAGCCTTGCTTCTTTCGAGCTATTATTGTTTTCGATAACAGTTTAGTTTATGTGCAAGTAAACAATACAAAATAAGTGTTACAAAAATTGTAGAAAACTTACCGCCCTTTCAGACCCCATCCAAAGATGATGTTCACGTTCTATTTCTCCCTCTTTGCAAGAGAACAAAGCCACATCTTTGCTTATTCCCCCAAATCGTTTTTGCCACGATGTCCAAGGCCGCTTCGGCTTCTTAGGTAATACTTGTTCAATATCATGTTTGATGCGACTCCTAATTCCACTTCGGATTGATCGGTTCCAACACCGGATCCCAGATATTGATAAATGAATTTTTACACATCGTTAAATCTTCAATTGTTGAAAAATTAGGACCTCGAGGAATTCGTGGCGCCATTAACTCCGAGTTCAATGAAAAACTCGGAAAACTAAATTGAAAGACAATGGAATGAGTTAAATGAAAAAACTATTAAACTGGTTTCAAAGACTCTGTTCTTGTTGGGAAACATAGACTCGAATAACTCGTCCGTATTTATAGATATACTGGCTGCGCTTTAGTTTCCAACGGTCTTAAATGTGCGACGTTCTAAAATTTTCAACGTTACAAATTTTCCAACGGTATTACAAATAATTTGAAATTTTGAAAATACCTGAAAATGGTGGTTGAAATTTGAATATATATGAAAAACGGTGAAGGATGGGGCGATATAAATTGCCCCCCATGTAGTAACAAAGCAGATTATAAATGCGCCCATGCATTCAACAAAGTAACTTATAATCGCTCTATGCATTCAACAAAGCGTAACTTATAATTGCGCCCATGCATTCAACAAAGCGTAACTTAGAATTACGCCCGAGATTCAACAAAGCGTGATTGCGCCCGACTACAAAGTGATTAAAATCACGCCTGGGCCGACGTAACTTGCGACTACGCTTGAATGAGGCGCAATATTATGGTGCCGCTTGGTATCGAGTGCAAATGTTAATTACGTCCCACCAAAGGAGTCTATAGTTGCGTTTCAATCGGGCGTACATTAAAATTACGTCTCATTAACAAACGCAACTTACAGCTACGCCCCAATCAGGCGTAGTCTCAAATTACGCCAGACTATAACTAAACCAAAGACCAAATTTAGTTTGGTTTTTAGTTTTAGTCTAGGATTTACTCTTTACTCCGCTCGATAGTGTCTCTGTTTTCGACCAAATTTTTAGTTTTGGTCGATGACTGTGGATGCTCTTAGGGATGTGAAAAGAGTAAAGCAGAAAAAATAAAAGAAGGTCGGATTCGGTTACCAATGAGAAGAAGAAAATGGAGTGTGATTTTCACACGCATATTATATATTTTGGCAGCCATATGACTGACACTTTTAGCCACCCCCGGAATATAATAGATGAATGAAGAGCCATTTTGTTTTGTGTGGTTTTTTCTTCATGCATATCATTCCGTCCAAATTATCAATTTCATGACTATGCAACAACTTGCTTATTATCACCCTGTCATTTACTCCCTCCGTCCCATTATTAAGTGACTTAGTTCAAGTTTGCACAATTTTTAAGGCAAGTAACAAGGGAAAAGAATATATTTAACCATTTTTTACAACTATACCCTTATGGATAATAACAAGTGAAATTTTGAAATGATTTATCTCTCAAACTACACCACGCATGTTCGCAAACTTCATACCATTGAAAAGCATTTTAAAACACCCTACGTAAATCTAATATAAACTCCTATCAAATAATGGACATTTCTTATATTTCTTATAATCAATTAAAAGGATAATTTTAGAAATATCTCCTTGTTTAGTGATATATATAGATCACTTAATGGTGGGATAAAATCTGAAAGTAAATAGGTCACTTAATAGTGGGACGGAGGGAGTATAATTTTAGAGAAATAAAGAAAAGAATTAGCTTCAAAAAAATTGAACTCATAGGGTCAAAACTAAAGTTTTCTTGAGAAAGTACCATCTCCGGGATGTAGCTCCCATGGTAGAGGGCTCGTATTGGGCATGTTAACTGCCTATTTTCCTGCTCTGTACCTCTTAGCTTTCGCAACTGGAGACGTTTCTTTATGGAGCTACCACCATCGCTGTAACACACCGTGGACAAGGAAACAAATCTAGCTTAGCCAACAAATTAATGCACTAAAAATTACATATTTTCCCTCTCTTTTAGCCTTGTCGAAAACTAAAGTTTTGCGCAGGAATTAAAGAATTCTCATGTAAGAACAACCAAACTAGGAAAACAAAGTAGTTTAAAGATGTGATAACAGACTTATACAAAACAAACGTATAATTTTTGGGCAGGAATGAAATAAGTTAAGTGTAGTGACATTGTTTTTTTTTTTTTTTTTTTTTTTTTTTTTTTTTAAAGCAAAGATTTTATTCAAAGAAGAAGAATATACATGAGAAACAAAAACAAAAAATTAAGAAAACAAATTATCCCAACTGTAAATGGAACTCCAAAAAAATAGTATGACCAAAAGCGTTAGCCCAAGCCAAAAATGGAGATTTAGCTTTGATGGTAAGATCAATATCAGTTCTAAAAAATGTGTCTTCCGCTGAACGTACAAGCATTACATTCCGTCGAAAGAACCCAATCAATTGCAGCTGGGATTAGATTCCAGATGACTGTCCTCCTAGTAAACTCATTGTAGTTCCAGCATTTTGCTAGGTTGTACAAAGAGTCGGGAAAGGTCCATGCCCAAGGTTAAGGAGTAAGTACAGTCGAAATCATATACGCCACTTTGCAATGCAAAAGGATTCGCCGTCTCTTCAGAATCTTAATGGTGTACAAATAAATTGCTTCATTTTTTTGTGAGCTAAATATAGAATAAGAATCTTGTGCATAATTATGTACCACAAAACCAACTATTGTCAACAATTGCTTCATTTCAATTTCGTCCACCATCTTAATTCTTAATTGAAACAACCAATCAGCTAAATACTTAATATTGATTTTTTGTGAGTTGCATATAGAATAGGAATCTTGTGCATAGTTATGTACTACAAAACCTTAAAAGGATCAAGTTATGTTTCTTAGTTAATTACTGTAGTGATCTACACTACAAACAGCTCTAATTAGGGATTCAATTCACAGGATCTACACTGTGATATTGAGAAAGACCTCAAAGAGGCAAAAGAAACATAAAGTCTGGATAAACTTCTTCACACCTATCCATAGGTGAATGGAATAATAAAAGGAACGAGAGGTTTTGGCTCACACGTGCGGATACTCACATAAGAATTCACTAAAGACAACTCCTAGGAATTTATAAGGGCACCCCGACTATGACTAAGAAGGGATATGACAATGCTTAGTCTCTACAGAAGCATCCTTGTCCTCAAGGATGAACTTGGGAAAAGAAGATTTGATGGCAACACGTCTTCCCGTGATGTATCTCCTTCCGCCGTATGAGACCATTGTATCTCCACGTGGAATAGGTCGGCCTTTGAAAATGGTGCGAGAGTTGATAACCTTGATAAAGCTTCACCTTAAACAAAACCCTCTTTGTCAATGTTGGGAAATGATGTCCGTAGTAACCCTTGTCCAAGCTTTTGCTTGAGTCGAAACGTGAAAATGGGGTGGATGCGGGAAGAGCGAAATGGAGTTGAAGTCGATGGGCCACCGCTCCAATTTTCTCTAAAACCTTGTATGGACCAAAAATTTGGCCGCACAAATGAGATTCTTGCGTAGTTGGACAAACATTTGACGATACGGCTGCAGGCGTAAGTATACCCAATCCCCAACTGCAAAAACTCTCTCCTTTCTCCTCTTATCAGCCTGTTGCTTAATGCGGTGTTGAGATTGGAGAAGATTCTGACGCAGGACCATTGTCATTATTCCCCTTTGGTGTAGATAATCATCGACCACAGAGCTGACGAATGCCACCTGGCCTCACGGAGTCCAAATCGGGAGGAGAGTAGCCGATAGAGCTGAAACGGGGCGTGAGTTTCAAACTAGTGTGGTAAGAGGTGTTGAACCACCACTCTGCCAAAGACAGCCAAGAAACCCACTTGGTTGGCCTGTAGCTACACATACAACGTAAATACGATTCCGGAGCAAAGCATTGACACGCTCCGTTTGGCCGTCTGTTTTGATGGATGGTACGAAGTGCTCATGTAAAGAGAAGTACCAACACCCTGAACAAGGCTTGCCAAAAACCCACTAAGGAAACAAGATCTCTATCGGATCCAATGGTGGCAGGGAGTACCATGCAGCTTAAGGACTCGTGTCGATGAAGAGTTTTGCTACGGTTTGTCTTGTGTAGGGATGACTTAAAGCAATGAACTGAGAGTATTTATGAAACGGTCCAACGATTACCATAATGACATCGCGGCCTTGATTTTGGCAAATCTTGAGATGAAATTCATCTTGATGTGCTTCCGGGCTTGATCGGGGAATGGGTAGAGTGGAAGACCCGCAGTAACTTTTGCTCCACCTTATTTTGGTCGGCCAGACATCCACGAGTGTTGGACAAATTGAATTAAATCACGCCGTACCCTGCCAATGAAAGTAAGTCTTGGCGCGTTAGTCGTGGCTTGCATGCTGAGCGCCCTCCAATGGTGGATGGGTGAGTGTTTGCCATAACTTGTTGTCTAAAAGTCCGCCTTGACCAATGTAAATTCTACCACTAAACTTCAAAATGCCATTGTAAGGGTATATCCTTGTATCATGCATGGGAAGAGATAGCCGGTTAGAATCTAATAAACCGCTATGGGGTCATCTATATAGCTAGTGAGAATGTCTTCAAGCCATTTTGGTGTTGTTCTTGAGATAAGAACAATTTGCTCTAGAAAGAGCATCTCTACTCGATTGTCCGAACCCTTCTTGTAAGCAAGAGTGTAGTCATACCCAAATAATTTAGCTCATCCATTTACGTTAAAGAATCAAAAATGTTGATCTAGAAAAAATCGAGGCTTTGATGATCCAAATATCGTAAAATGAGACCTAATAAATACGATCTCCATTTGGTAACAGAGCAAGACAATTTACCCGACAACTCCTTTTCATAAGTGGATAAAGCTGATATTGGATTCCCATACCCTTGCTTTGAAGAAGGCAATTGATCCGCCACTCTGCATTAATACGGCTCCCACTCCTGGATTACTAGCATGGGTTTGAAGTTCAAACTCCTTAGTGAAATATGGCGGGGAATGAAACCGAGGTGTAGAAGAACTACTTTCTTTAGTTGTTCAAAAGCTAACTCGGCGACATCCAGTCCAGAAAAGTTGCCCTTTTGAGTAGCTCGGTAAGTGGTTTACAAATTAAAACCAGAACCCTTAATAAATCTGCGATAGTAACCTGTCAAACCCCAGAAATCCTCGTAAAGTTTTAAGTGTAGTTGGTGTAGGCCAATTTTAACATACATTCGTTTTGCCGGCCATTTGCTACCCCATTGCCGATTATGTGGCCTAGATACTCCATTTGTGGTTGTCCGAAGGAACACTTGCTTCGCTTAACAAACAAGGAATGTTTGTGCAAAATAGACAAACGATATGCAAATGTTTACGTTGAGTAGCCGTATGCTGTACTATAAATGAGTATATCATCGAAAAAACACCAAGATGAACTTTCTAAGGTATGGGCTAAAGATGTCATTCATCAATGACTAAAGGTAGAAGAGACCATTTGTAAGACCAAAGGGCATCACTCGATTCGAAATGACCGTGGTGAGTACTTAAAGCATTTTGGCTATGTCACTTAAGTAAACCCTAATCTGATGATAACTCCGCTAGAAGATCAAGTTTGGTGAATATAGTAGCTACCAATTCAGCTAATAATTCTTCTCTAATTGGGATAGGGTACTTATCTTTAATAGTGATAGCATTCAACTTCACGATAGTCGACACGGAAACCGCCAGCTGTCTTTCTTCTTGACTAATATGACCGGTGAGGCAAAAGGGTCAGTCACTCAATCCGAAGATTTCTTGCACCGATTGCTCAATCACTTCCTTTGAACATATGGAACTCGTGGGCGAAAGATTTGGGAGGGTATCATTGGGAATCGGATTGATGTGGTGGTCATGAGTTCTTCCAGGAGGTAGTGTGGTAGGTGTCTGAAAAATGGTAGTAAATTGCTCCAGAACTGCAGCAATGGGTGGTCTTTATGATTTGGGGGTGAGTGTTGGCTTGAAGAGAAAAAAATTGACCATTAAACCTTGTGTGCCTTTTTGCGATGGTCTTTCAAAGAAGGAACCTCGACATATGAGATAAGGTGGCTGCTCATAGGACGATCATCTCAATTTCCTGGACCCTGGTGCTGAAACTTTAATCAATAATTTCTTAAAGTCAAAGACCATAGGAGGACCGAGTTCTCGCATCCACCCTACACCCGGTACCATGTCATACCCCGAGGTCTAGAATGTGCAAGTCATGAGAAAATTGATGACCTTGCATACTCCAAGTGAATGCCTTAACATTGTGCTTGGCTTAACAATTTGTTGCCATCGACCCACCGCCCTTGCAAGGGTTGGTAGAACCGATCATACATCCACCGTTACTTGCAGCCTTGGTATCTAAAAGCTATGAGTGCTTCCCCATCAATTAAAATGGTGAGCTCGAGTTGCTTGACGAAGCCCTTGATTTTAATGGTTGTATGTGAAATGGACCTAGCAAGGCATGTACCGAGATCTCCATGTCTTCTTGTAATTCTTCGATAGTTGGAGTGGATCTGTCACTTGTTTCCTCAGTCGCGGAAGTATCTTCATCATCCGCTATATATAATCATATACAATTGCTGTTTTGTTACACTTATGTCCTACTGAAAAAGGCTCATCGCGGTCATAACACAGCCCTTCTCTCGCTTTGCACGCATTTCCGCATAAGTGAGTTTCTTCACAGACCGTAATTTTGGACTTGTTGTTGGACTAGTAACAATGGGATTAGTAACCACTACGGGAAAATCATCAT